>KN483353.1:36586-55038 GCA_000787095.1 Periophthalmodon schlosseri | reverse complement strand
TTGTTTTGTGCAAATAAATAAAATCTATTATTATTATTATTATTATTATTATTATTACTGATAAATGCTTTCAGTAGCATCAATTTTACAGAAATAAGTGTAGTGACTTGAAGTTAATTATAGCAGTTATAGCAGTAGTAGTAGCATTAATATGAGAAGTAAATTTTATGTCGAGAGAGTGGACAAACACTTTACCAAATGAGCTACTATCGTCATTGTAGTAAGCAATACAGTTAGAGTCGTCGTAGTGGTCCCAATTAACGCAATTTAAGTTACTACTGCTTCTTACAATAAATATTCAAATTTGTATTATTCTGTTCCCTCTTTGCTATTAGGATACTGTAGTTTTGAGCAACTGTCCAAATCATTTCTCTTGTGCATCAGGTTATATTCAAAAATATGATCTCTTTTACTCAAATTATATATGTTTTTTTCATTTTGTTTGTTTTTAATAGTTGTCTATGTTCTATCTAATGCACTAGTTTCCTGTTATCTTAAGAAGCACCAAAATGTTTACTTGGCCGCAGACTTCTGGTATGGGGCCAAACACAAAGTTGTTGGAGAGTTAGTTAAAAGTCCTGCTGCCGTGGTCGCTGTCAAGGTGTGGAACTACCGGAGACAGCTCAGCACACACCACATTCACCAGGAGCAGAGCCAGGAGCCTTTCCCTGACTCCTCCTCACTCGCATTTCAGAAAGCAGCTGTTACAGACCCGGTACCTGGCAGATGTGTGGATGGGAGGACAAGACGGTGCCAGATGAAGTTTGGCAGACTATAGCTTTTAATTAAACTCTATCCTAGATTTTTGCATTGGTTGAAATATTCACGAGATGTAAAATGAACTAGTCCTTAGTTCCTTAACATCTAGAAATAAATGGAAAAAAATTACGTAGTGTTTTCTTGGTTATGGTCACATTTTTATAGAGCGCTTTTCTACCTTCAAGGCACTACTCACCCATTCACACACATTTATACACTGGCGGTGAGGTGGGTTAAGTGTCTTGCCCAAGGACACGATAACAGCATTCATCTGTGGGAGCTGGAATCGCACCACCAACCTTCTAAGAATCACATGTAATTAAAGGGTTGCAGTAAAACACCAAGTTCAAAAGCTAGAGAATACAGATAATCAAACATATATGAATCACTCATTATATAACTCTGAATAAGTTAATGATGGGAAACACCATGATAAAATGGTACAATGCTGATACATCAATAAGTCATTTTTGCCTAAATATGTCTCTCTTAAGAAATGTTTTGTTCATAATCAATTGATATTTTACTAATAAATTATAGGATTTTAAAGAACTTGTGGTCTACTGTTCTGTCCAGGTCCAGGGGTAAACTAAAATTTTCTTGTTTTTCAGTTAGTAGAGCATTTGTCTGCTGATCCAAAGGTTGGCGGCTCGAATCCCACTCTCGACATAAATATCATTGGTGGAGCGGTCGGACATTGGTGGACAAAAAGTTGTAGGAGTAGGAGAGAGAAATTTTTCTTTTACTATATAAACATGTGACAAAATAATTGTGCATTAGATGTTTTCTAGACATGAAGCCAGTCATAAATCTTACACTGTTTGACTGTTTTATGTGAAAATAATAAAGGTTGAAAGAGTACAAACAAAAACAAAAGTTGAGCTGGAGATTTGGGCCCCGACAGAAATATCCAGGGGAAATCTTGACAAGGCATCAACACATCAAACCCGGAGTGTGCCGCAGTCAGCACTGTAAACTAATATATTTTGAGTTGTGTGCCATCAGAAATGTTACATAGAGTATATGTCAGGAATATGGCTCCATTAAAAATAACACAAGTCAATTACTAGAACAGGTTAGATGTGCCGGCACAGCAACACCAGGCCTCCAATAGGAATACTTTACTTTTACAACTCAGTCCACGAGGCATGCACTAAAACAATATAAACAACAACAGCCCGTAAAATGAATTGTGTCTGGATCAGTATCAACGGGAAGTGTAATCTCATCAAGAACACGTTTTTATGTCATGAAAATGTGGGAATGCTAAACATTTAATTTTATATCTGAACTAGGGCTGCAATGATTAAACGGAATAATCATGATTCATCGATTGTTAAAATAATCATATTTAGAAAACTGTAAAAGTTATCCGGATTATTGTTTGACTAGTCTACTAATCAAGGAATCAAAAAAGAAATAGCTGAATAGACAGTAATTGCTCTAGCTACTGAAAAGGGGAAACTAATAATGACTAGAGATATACGATATATGGGCCGATATTTACACCTATCAGCTGTAGCATATCGGCTATCGGCCTTAAATCTCCAGCAGAGGCCAATATTTAGTTTAGACAACCAGGTGCCTCCACATGCATAAAGAGTATATGCATAAAGCTTTATTTAAACACTTCAGTCCAGAGAGGGTACTGCAAAAATTTGACTACACTGCTCTCTTATCCAGTTTGTTGTAAAACAAGCTCGTGGATGGGTTTGAGTTAGATCATTTAATCGGTTTCTCTGGAACCTAAACACTCGGTATTGGCATCGGCCATGAAAAAAAAAAAAAAACATATAGGTTGATTGGTGTGGCAGAAAATGGGGGCGACAGTAGCTCAGTTGGTGGTGTTTCTCCACTGATTCGAAGGTTGGTGGTACGATTCTAGCTCCCACACATGAATGCTGTCATTGTATCCTTGGGCAAGATACTTAGCCAACTACACTGGTGTAAAAATGTGTGTGTGAATGGGTGAGGGGTTCCTTGATGTAAAGCGCTTCGAGTGCCTTGAAGGTGGAAAAGTGCTATATAAAAATATGACCATTTACCAAAATTAGAAAGAACAAAGAAAGAAAGAACTCAAACAACTCCATTAAGTACACTTTACTACTGCTGCTGCGTCCACACATTGCCAACACTTGTGCTATACCTGTTCTGTATTTAAGGATAAGAATGTGGATTTGTTCCTACACATCAACCCCTCAGCATGAGCCGAGACACTAACAGGCCAACCCTCACACAGAGAGGCCACTATTTTGGTCAGACCACCACCATGAAAGGAGCTGCTCTCAACGGGCACTAGATGGACACGGGACCCCTCACTGTGCCACAGGGGCTACAGATAATGAGGGTCAAAGGGATTACAGTTATGGCACATGTGGACAGTGAAGCTATGTTGTACCATATATGAGGGAGTAATATGTCAAAACGGTAATATTTAGAGCTTCTTTACCCTTTCTATTAAAATATATTTTCTTATTTGTGAAAATAAAGATGAGTGCAAAATATGTGTATGTGATTAAACATGTGAGTTCATTTTCATATAGTGGGATACAAAAGAAACCCCTAATTCAAATGTTAATTAATAAATCAAGTAGATGAATGTAAGTATAATGCCTCAGTCGTCCAGGTATGATCCATAGTAAAAGAAAAATTCTCATCCAAGCCGCTTCTTCAGTTCTGGGGACAAGTAGACAAATGAAAATATTTAGAATTGGATGAAAAAAGGAATATGGAAAGTAATAGAAATATTTAGTTGAGTGTAAATGCAAAAGTAATGGAGGCACATCTTCACTGTCAGGTATCCACAGATAGGAGCAGTGTAGCATCAGGGCACTGGGTGTAGCTGACAGTAAAAAAGCAGATTTGGTTTAAGTAAATGAATTTTTATTTGAAGCCTCACACTGACAAACCAGGCACATAAGTAGAGGAATGTGAGCGCACGGCAGGCATGGCAGACCACTGGGATGTGGAGTGTGTAAGTGTGTGATAAGCAGCAGCTATCCTTCTCAATCTGCCTGGGGAGGGAACAGATAAGGAATCATCTCCTCTCATCATATTTGTATTCAGACACTCAACACACGGGGGCACCATTTGCATTTTACTTTTTGCTCTTTTCCTGTATTTATCAGATTCATTCATTTTTATATAGATTTTTTTTTTTTTTACATTTTTGAGGTTGGTAATTACGGGTGTTGTTGACGCAAATGGTTAGTTTGACCTTGATCCAAAAAGTGCATTCTGCATTGTCTTAACACACGGGTTACGGCAGATTCCAGACAGACAAGACAAAAGAAAAAACATCTAATATACAAAACAGTACACATATTTACTGAGGATAAGATGAAACACAATTCTCACGAGACAAGACAGGAGACTGGGCCACTGACAATAAGACAGGAGACTGGGTGCACGACAATGAGACAGGAGACAGGGTCCACGAGATGAGACAGGAGACTGGATCCATGAAACGAGACAGGAGACTGGGCCCACGACAATAAGACAGGAGACTGGGTGCACGACAATGAGACAGGAGACAGGGTCCACGAGATGAGACAGGAGACTGGATCCATGAAACGAGACAGGAGACTGGGCCC
Organism: Periophthalmodon schlosseri; assembly: GCA_000787095.1. Taxonomy (NCBI): domain Eukaryota; kingdom Metazoa; phylum Chordata; class Actinopteri; order Gobiiformes; family Gobiidae; genus Periophthalmodon; species Periophthalmodon schlosseri. The sequence continues at coordinate 50,686 of KN483353.1, read as the reverse complement.
ACGAGACGAGACAGGAGACTGGATCCATGAAACGAGACAGGAGACTGGGCCCACGACAATGAGACAAGAGACTGGGCCCACAGCAATGAGACAGGAGACTGGGTCCACGAGACGAGACAGGAGACTGGATCCATGAAACGAGACAGGAGACTGGGCCCACGACAATGAGACAAGAGACTGGGCCCACAGCAATGAGACAGGAGACTGGGTCCACGAGACGAGACAGGAGACTGGATCCATGAAACGAGACAGGAGACTGGGCCCACGACAATGAGACAGGAGACTGGGCCCACGGCAATGAGACAGGAGACTGGGTCCACGACAATGAGACAGAAGACAGGGTCCACGAAACGAGACAGGAGACTGGATCCATGAAACGAGACAGGAGACTGGGCCCACGACAATGAGACAAGAGACTGGGCCCACAGCAATGAGACAGGAGACTGGGTCCACGACAATGAGACAGAAGACAGGGTCCACGAAACGAGACAGGAGACTGGATCCATGAAACGAGACAGGAGACTGGGCCCACGACAATGAGACAGGAGACTGGGCCCACGGCAATGAGACAGGAGACTGGGTCCACGACAATGAGACAGAAGACGGGGCCCACGAGACGAGACAGGAGACTGGATCCATGAAACGAGACAGGAGACTGGGTCCACGACAATGAGACAGGAGACTAGGCCCACTGCATTTTTATTTATTTTATTTTGTGGCTGTCACTGCATTTTGAAACCACCAAGAGATGTAACTGACCAGCACATAACCCCTTTCTGTCCAGAAATACAGTAAATACCCAAGTGGCTAAAGGAAAGGCCATCTTACCCCTAAATTAAGTTTTGAGTCCAGGTTTTATGCACCTTTCTTGAAACCCCCAATACTTTTCACAGCGTTGCATGTATCCTCTAATATTATTACTGTTTTGTTTACTCCCCACTCCTCTGTTGACTTGGCGGAAACAGGCCCGGCCTGGCTCCGTCCTGAAACCATGACACTGCAGAAGTCCATAGGCCAAGAATAGCCGTAAGGGTTTCAAGTGCAATATTACATTTTCATAATGAGAGCCAATGAGCTGTAAATCCCTGCTGACAGACTTATGCAGCGAGAAGAGCTTATGGCGGCGATACTGAAACTATTAAAGTGTCGCATCCCTCCGGCGCTGTGTGCAAATACAACTGTGTGTGCGAGTGTGTGTACAACTACAACTGTGTGTGTGTGTACAACTATAACTGTTTGTGTGCTTGTGTGCAAATACAACTGTGTGTGCGAGTGTGTGTACAACTACAACTGTGTGTGTGTGTACAACTATAACTGTTTGTGTGCGTGCACGTGTGTGTGTACAACTATAACTGTGTGTGTACAACTATAACTGTGTGTGTACAACTATAACTGTGCGTGTCTACAACTATAACTGTGTGTGCGTGTATGTCTGTGTGTGTGTGTGCAAATACAACTGTTTGTGAGCGTGGGTTTTTTGCGTGTGTACGTGTACAACTGAAACTGTGTGTATGTGAACAACTGTGTGTGTGTGTGTGTGTGTGTGTGTGTGTACTCTGTGTGTCTGTACAACTACAACTGTGTGTGTGTGTGTATACGCAACTATAACTGTGTGTGTTTGGTTTGTCAGCAGTAACAAGGACCCGCTGCATGGAGTACCTCTCTGACTCAGTCCCACAGTGGCCCTTTGCCTCTTAAAGCTTATGAGGTACTTTTAATTAAACAACAATCCCATGAGATGAAGAGCTGCATCGACGAGAACATTAGGCTAACGGTTTCCATACTTATTTTTTTAAAGAAACTACTAAAATAATTAAATAAGGTGTTTGGATTGTTAAGATTAGCCTTTTTGCTTATGTAGGTTGTGCTTAATAATAATACCAAAGGATGCGACAAAAACACCGCCGCCATATTGATTCTAGTAGCTAATGTAAACACATGTAAGCTGCAAAGGAAACATGCAACTGCCCAAATTATTAGTAGGAAATCTGGCTTATATTGGGAAGAAAATGTTTATTATTCCATGAAATGAAAGCTAAAAATCACCTACAAACAGAGTTTTATAAGCCATGTTTTGGTAGATTCAGTGTAGCGCTGACTGCTCTGCACTCCAGTTGTCCTCGGAGGTCTGGCCTCAAGAGTGATGGTATCTGAGTGTTTGTGTTCCAGTTGTCAAGTCGGAATCAAGTAATAAAAATTCAGAAAGTGCTCAAATCATGCAACTGGTTCACTCCTTAACCCTGACATTGTTATTACTTTTACCTTTATAAGTCAACGTTTGAGAGAGAAAGTTTGCTTGGTCTTGTTGTTATTTTAGTGCAATTATTTTGCATCAGAGTGTGTTTCTTAATGTTCAGACACAATCTTAGCAGGCTAACTGTAAACCTCTCTTTGTAACTGCCCACACAGGCCAGAGGTTACACTCACAAGGACTGCCCCTAAGCACAACAGGCCCCAGCCAAGGACACACACGCAATCAAGGACGATTTCCTACTGTTGTATGTAAACACGGTGCTACTAAAGTCAAATTAATAGCAGAGAGAGCCACTGCTGCAAGAAGCTGTTTATCTTTGAGGGTGCACTTGGAACTAATGAGGGCTAAGTGACCTGAGAGACAATTACACAGTATAGGGCATTATTTAAATCCACACATTATGCACAAGATTAATTTCACAAATGTCTTCATATAATGGCCTGAATTTGTCACTGTTACATTGAGTCAGAGTGGCTCTCAGTAGGTGGCTCTAACTAAATCTTACAAGAGGTGCTGTTTTGGAGAGGTTCTGGCCCAGCCAACTACCCATCCAAATTTCACCCAAGACTTTAAATCCTTATGCTTAAAAATGTAAACTGCTCCACATCGTTGCATATAACTTTTCTATGTCGATGGAGACAAGCTGGTGGTGCCAGGCCAAGTAACCAGATCTGTGGGGAGATGACTCTGCTCATAGTAAGAATGCATGTCTTTCATGAAACACCTGTAATTGAATAAATGGTAAATGGTCACATATTTATATAGTGCTTTTCTCCCTTCTAGGCACTCAAAGCACTTTACATCAAGGAACCACTTACCCATTCACACACATATTCATACACCAACACTAGGGGCAAGGTGGGTTAAGTGTCTTGCCCAAGGACACAATGACAGCAGTCATCTGTGGAAGCTGGAATCGCACTGCCAACCTATGGGTCAGTGGATCTGACCTCTCAATCAATGATGTTTATGTCGAGAGTGGGATGCGAACCACCAACCTTCAGATCAGTGGACAAACACTTTACCAACTTCCGTACTCTGGAATATTCCAGGCAAAGTTACATAGATCAGCTTTATGAGAGAATTAGCATTATTTACTTTTGTCATAATATTTTGTCTAATAAGTGTGCTAAAAAATCCAGATTTTCAGGCTTGTCCCAACAGTAGGCATACTTACAATAGTGACCACACAAAGAGAACAACAAAAGCAAAGAAAATTCCTCTAAGAAGTATAAATACTGTGTACTTCTTTAACTTGTCCCTAATTAAGTCCCAAGCTGGCCCTAAAAGCACAAATCTTAAGCCCCAGGCAGAGCACCTTAGCCCAGTCTGCCCATGTTACTTTGCAGCTGGTGGAGAAACCCCTTTAATCACTCTGAGGCGGAGCGCGTGCCAGTTCGTCAGCTTTGATCCACTCCCCGGTGATCGCACAAAGGCCCACGCTCTGTTTCCCGGCCAGACGGCGATCTATAATTTTCAAAACAAGATCCTGTGCGCTGACTCACTTTTAGCTAGCCTTGTCAGCTGTATACATCATACAGGCCAGGCCAAAAAGAAGCCTCTGATGTGGGTTAGGTGGTTGTAAGAAATAGTCCAGTTAATAAACATATTCATATCAACAATGTATCCATCATTTCATTTTATATCTGGGGCAATAAAGTGCATTGTCTTACTGGGAGTTCTGACAGTGGATCAGTGGGATTAACAGGAATGGCATTATAAACGAGGCTAGTATGTTTATTGCAATAATATTTTTTCATGATATAACAAAAAAAAAAATCAGATTTGCATTCTTTTTAAACCAAATTGAATATTTTGATTAGTTTCTTGACTGTCTCACAGAAAGCACAATTGAATACCAGTTTGTTTGTTTTTTTGTCTTGTTTTTTTTGGTTTTGGGCGTCTTTATTATGGTTAGTATGGTTTTAACTACCTATTTCCATGGAATCATCAGGTGACGTGCACTTCCAGAAAGTTACACAGTTGCTTTAACCTACTGAAATTAATGGCCCAACACAATCATAATGTTTAGAATAACAGACTGATAATAATAGACTTACAAAATGGTCTGTTTTTTGGATTTGAATGTGAAATACAAAGGTTCCTTGCCAAAATAAGTTTTTTTTTTTGTCTACAACAAGCACACACTGGACTATTACAGTGTGTTTTGCCTCTCACTTCCTCCTATAGCCTGTTCCTAGGCCCACCGAGATGGATATGCACGCAGACATGTGGCAAATGAAAGGTCATACAGGAACAACAGTAGCTTGTTTGTGTGTGATAAAGCAGGCCCGGGCTCACAGTGAGATTAAAGAGCGCACAGTGAACGCTGATGGATTCAGACTCCGATTCCTCCTGAAATCTGCACTTTACAGTTTCAGCTCCTCTCTCGGTCTGTGCGGAGCTCTGAGCAGCAACAAGGAAAACACAGCATCAGAGGCCCTCATCTGGTCATCCGTAAGAGTGAGGAAGAGGAAGAGAGTAGATAAGTGTTTTCTCAACACTTCTGACAAAATATGGCCGACAACATAACAGCGTAAACATTGTAAGTACAGTTTACAACTATACTATAAAGCTAGCAGCAATTCAAATCCCTTGTCTTCATTTTTACACAAATACTGCCTCAACTGAATTCATGAAAAAAGCTAAAACCACATAATAGGACTGCAAGAAGAGTTGCAATCAAAACAAACTCACAATTTGAATGGTCAAGCAAATCACAAAGACTGCAATTATTAAAAGTAATATAACTACCTCTACAAACAACAAAATATCCAGACTTATTATGTTTAAAGCCTACTTACTTATGAAGTAGTTTAGATCTCTACAAATATGTTCTGAAATGCATATATGATTCTTGTATTTGTTTCACAGTTCACATTTCAGTCTTCTCAAATGTCAATGCTCCAGGACAGCCATAAATTGTGTACTATGTTGCAAATGGTAACTTGCTGTTAGATATACTTTTGGCTCTGGCTCCTGCTGTTGCCTTTGCCCAGTTAACCAGTGGTTCAGAAAATCACGGGGTAACATTGTGGCAGAAGCCAAAGGTGAAGTGCCAAAGGACGTAGTTCAGCCTATGTGCAGAGGGAAGCGCTTTGTACATTTGTGGATGGGAAAGATGCCTGTTGTGACACTTCAACCAATCAGCTTCAAATATTCGCCATGACGTTTCGCCGTTTCCCGATGGCTTTCAGTGAGAGCCGATCCAGATTGATGTGCAGACCTCAATTCAGAGCGCTAAAGATATTAATCTAGTGTTAGCCAGGTTAGTCTCTCTACATACTCTGTCTGTCCTGACGTGAGCTTGGCTAGATCTTTGACACACTGTGAATCACTTAACACTGAATGACACCAGTGTATCGAGCCTGGACTAAAAGTTCTTTAAATCAATCCTTCACCGCAACATGGCGGCAGTTTCAAATTGTCACTTCTGTTAATAGATTATCTGCTTGTGTGCATGTCAGAGGGTCAGTTTATACAAATGCCAAGTCTTCTTTGAACTAAATGCCAATCTATGTTTGGCTCTCCACACGGGCCCGCGACCATTAACCTCAGATTGTCTGCTGATTGGCCACTGCGTTCCAGTCAGATCGGATCAATATTCCTCCTTTTACCCTCCCAGAGCCTTGGCACGGACCTTGATAACTCCGGCCTGTGTCCTGCACTGAGCAGAGAATTCAGCAATTATTTAACAAGACCATTTCATTTGGTGGAAAACACATGGACAAAAGGACATTTCAGGATGTTTCCAATTAGTGCCTAAGAATGAAGCTGTATTAGGTGAGAAGAAAATGCATATGAGGACATAGTTTTTTGTTTGTTTGTTTTTTTTGTTTGTCTGTTTGTTTCCTTTTTTTGTTTGTTTTTGTTTTTGTCTTTTGTGCTCAAAGGAAGTTTATTCATTTTTGTTGCATTTAAGAGAAGAAAATATGTTTCCTCATGTTGTGAAAAGTTAGAAAGGAAAACAACAACATTAAAATTCATAGTTGTATTATTCCAATCTGTTTCATAATTAATTTAGCACATTAGATCTTCATGTGTAAAAATAAATTTAACATATTGAGGTGCAAAAAAATCACTTTTTCTTTCTTGAATAATACATGTATCACAACTGGACAGATGGGAGTTTATTTCTTGTTCTTATGCAAATTACCTGAACACCTAATCATAGACCAAACACCAAAAACTTTGTACTTTCATAACATGTTATACATTTGGTCATGAACTACTGGCTTACTAAGGTTCTAACAGATAGAAGAAGTAGTTAAAGGTGCACTATTTTATTGAAGGTCTTTTTATTTTATAAAATACCTTGAAAAACCTGCATTTATTACTGTGGGGTTGCCTGCCTCTCCACAGATCTCATTTGTAACTTGACCTGGTGCTTGTGTCCATCACTTACATTCCATAATGTGGAATATTCTAAGCAAAGTAATAAGATTTCCATGAAAACATGCAGGTGGTGGAACCTTCATCAGAAAAGTGACATAGTTACTATAAGATGAGCACATTATGAACCTTCTGTGATTTATTCACTTCACCTTAGAGTCATGCAGATTATATTTTTAAAGAGCTTATAATAAATGTATGTTGATGTCACTGATGGCTCAGAATCTCATCAAATGTGTGTCAGCAACTAAAAACTGGAGGTGTGGAACACGACATCCAATACATGCAAAAATGTAGGAGGAAGACATTAACTTCTAATTAGCTTCAACAGAGCATCCTTCTACAAGACAAGCTTAAACATTCAGAGCACTTAACACGCTGTGTCTCCGCATGACCCCGGCTGGCCTCTGCATTAGCCCGTCCACACTACACCATGTCGTACATATTGAATGGAACAGATGCCACACTCTTCCAGATGTGACAACAGCTGCATCTCCAGCTGAGATGCACTTTAAAACATGAAATTATAAACAGGCAGCAGACACGCCACAAATTATTCAACTATCCAGCACGCTTATTAAAACACAATTACAGACAGAGGCAGAGAATGTAAGGATGACAGGCTGCTAATGGTATTCCAGAAAGGGTTTGTGCTCAAATTATGCAATAGAACTCAAATGGTCAAATCTCATTACAATAAGCTTCATTATGTATGCAAGAGTATTTAAAGTCACCTGTTCCAGCGTTTTGGTTGGAAAAGAATGTCAGCTTCAGTGAGTGGGGTATAAAGGACCCCAAAGTCAGTCACAGATTGTTGATTGTTTGTGCTAAAATAAATTATATAATTCTGACGATATGATATAGCACAATAAAATATATAAAGATCACATTATTCAACCATGCTATAACTTGCAAGTGTATCTATGGTCTTTACAAAATTAAAAATGTCAAAGGACCTTTTACACAAACCAAGGTGCTAAATACTTGCACTATGTAAGTTGAGAGTGTGCCACTAAATTGTCTCCATTGAGATTTTAGTGCTTTAGAATGTTCCACAATATGGCATTAAATTTTCTATCGTGCAGGTGATGTCATCAGGCCAAGTTACAGGTCCGATCTGTGGAGAGGTGGGCTTTTTTTTGCCAAAAAATAGAAGCATGTTTTTTTCCATTTTGAATGTCTTTATTATGGTTAGTATAGTTTGAACCTCCAGAAAGTTACACAGTGCTGCTTTAACCTACTGAAATTAATGGCGCAATACAACTGTAGCAGGTTATAATAATAATAGTTGTGATAGACAATATACAAAATGTACTATTGTTTAGTTTTAAAATCAAATGCACAATAAAAAGGTTCCTTTCCAAAATAATAAAATTACCATGTGTTTTGTCTCTCACTTCCTCCTATAGCCTATTCCAAAACTATATATTTTTCATGGTATTTGTGAGCAATGAAAACACTTGTAACTAAATAGAGTAGCTAGATAGAAGAATTTAATGCCATTCTGTGGAACAATCAGGTCAAAACAATAACATCTTCAAGGAGACAAGCAGGTGGCAGAGACCCGCCAGAAAAGTTACACAGTACACCTTTAACATCTAAAAATAGAATAGACTGAGACCTCAATCACAACATTACCAATCTGTATTGCTTGATATTATTTCAAATCAAAATGGAGCTTTCCCCACTTTGTCAGTTAGGTGACATGCAGTGGACAACAAGCCACAGTAGAAACACTTAAAAGCCAATTTAATCTAGTCACCTTGATTCACAATAGGTCCAGTTTAGTTTCACGAGTGTTTGGTAGGCCGAACACAGCACTAAGTAACCTGTTACACAAAAACATTTACGATTGCATTGATCCAATTAGAGATCATTTCAAATGCTTCATATCCATAATAGTGGCGTCATGTGCTTCCGTTTCCATTAGGCTTTGAAATGTGTCTGCGGTCTCTCACACTTAAAACCGTCTGTCAAAACGTCTTGTCGGCCGCGAGAAAACAAAGCAACAATTCATTTTCCGGAGCCGCGCTGAATAGACTTTATTGGATGAAAAGGCCTGGTCTGATTCATCACTGTCAGGGAGCCTCTTAAAGGGAAGTGGGAAGGAACGGGCCGACAGAGAATGGCTTCAAGGAACAAAAGCGGAGAGGAAGGGTCGATGGAGAGGAAGCCATGATGTTTATAGATTTACTGTATGGTCAAAAAAGCTACTTGTACGAACCATTTGACCAGTTTCTGCTCAGAAATGTGACAAAATAAGAACGTTTACTGATGCTGTCCATGGTGCTGAAATCCGGTACCTGTTGCATTTCCAAGCACAGTTATTTTTAAGGTTTTTGTTTATTTATTAAACTTAAAAATCAATCTTCAACAAAATATATGGGCTTATTTAGACCAGCATCTGCCTCTTCCTGACTCAAACGTAAGAGTGGGCTATGTGCCAAAAATCATAACTTCCTGAAGCATAAGTCACAATTTTGATTTTATCATGATTAATTTACACTATTGGATTGTGATACATTGCACAGGCCTAACTCATAGACAATAAAAAAAATCATTACCTTCCCTTAAGTACTGCGATTTGTGAAGTACATTTATGCTAAAAGTAACTTAGTGATAAATTAAATAAATAATTCAAATCATGGATAAGACTGCAGTCATGAACCTAATTTAAGATGTATTGTTGTATATGTAACAAGTATTGTATCAGAAAGTACACTCTTGTTTTTAATGTATCAAGTAAAGTAAATTGGTCAGTGATTCTAATTCTGGTTTAAAAATGACTTATTTTTTTATTATTATTATTACTTTGATTTTGCTCTGACTTTAAGCTTGCTTGCTTATGATGAGAATTTAAGATTGAGTGTAATGTTTGTTTGAATGTGATATGAATTACGTTCATGCAAACACAGTACATAACCGGTTCATTGTTATTATTGTTAGCCCTGTGTCACTCAGCTGATGCCTCGATCTGTACCCATTGATTTAAACAGCTTAATTCAAACACTCCCTGATAGGAACCCTGGTTGGGGTGTGTGATGTCTCTATTGATGTGCTGTGTAAAACCAGCAGCAAAACTCACTTCAGGACAGATGACAAAAGGTTGGATAGTGAAAAGAAACGTTCTAATCTTTCATAATTTTAAGAGTTACTACAGGATTAGCCAGACAAATATGAGAGTTTTTCCCAAATGACAAGTTAATGAACCGGTTTTAAGATGGAAATTAGTTCTCAATCTGTAGCTTGCATTTAATTATGGGTTTGAACACAGCTAACAATCAGGACACAAGCCTTCTGTGCTAACATATGCTGAGAGAAGCAAAGACAGGAGCGTTTTGTTTTGGCATTGGGTATCAGATGGATGCCACTCAGATACAGAGAGGACCGGGGTGCTATTTATTTAGTGAGGAAGGCTCTTAAGCACTTTATGTTCATTAATGTACTCCCATCGATTACCAGACGCTGGATCTCTGTCCGCCATGCATTTTTACACAGCTTTAGTAGTGCAGGAGAAACCGAATCCCTCACAAGACAGTAGTGTGTCTTTACAAGGTATAAACCTCATGATAGCGTTTTCACTTAACTTCCTTCACTAGGTTTAAACTACAGGTACAACAAGATTTATCTATAAAAAGACAGGATATTTTGTTCTTTGGAAAGTGATAATTAATCCAACTCAAACTGCGACTTCCATTGGATTGTGATACATTGCACAGGCCTAACTCACAGACAATAAAAAAATCATTACCTTACCTTAAGTACTGTGATTTGTGAAGTACATTTATGCTAAAAGTAACTTAGTGATAAATTAAATAAATAATTCAAATCATGGATAAGACTGCAGTCATGAACCTTATCTAAGATGTTGTGTTGTCATGATGAAAAAATGTAAAGCTCGATTTCGATACTAAGGAATAGACTCGATACTCAGTACCGATTCTGATACCACTTTGATAATAAAAAACACAACAACATTCAATCATAGTACTTTCTTTTATACTGTCATGTGGTCTTATATCAGTGTAATCCCTCAGTCGTCCAGGTAGGTTCCATAGTGGTCATGGGCATGTACTAGTCTATGTGGTTATACTTCTGACACAGCTCAAGATCATTCTAAAGCTATTCAGGAAAGGTTCATTTCTGTCCGGTGACTTTTTAAGTATCAATATTTGTTCAAATGAGCATCTAGTTTCAATACTAGTTTTAGTATCTATTAGTTCTGATTTTTGATACTTTTGGCAAACCTACTACAGTGTGATCTTAACAGTGTACATTTTAGAAAGGCAGTGGACCAAACAATTGTGTTGTTGGCAGCTGGCATTTCCTACTGTTGCTACAGAATACCAGGCTCTCAGACAGACAGGGGGAGCCTCGTTATCTCACTGTCCCAACCTTTACAGTTTTGATTTACTCTGACCACCTCAATGAATGCCACTGTTTCAGTGAGACAAATGTAAGATGTGCAGAGGTATTACATGAGAACAGTCATTTTGTTGTGTGAAATGTTCACATATAAAATGTCCTAAATGTTTTGAGCTGCACCAGACCCAAGCCTGTCAAAGATGTAGAGGTTTGTGACTCTCCAAATAAAAGAAATTACTAGAGACAGTTCCAGAACGTTCAGAAAGCAGTTACTACATATCCAGCCTGAGCATCCAGAAGTGTATACATGATGCAACCTAGAGATGTAACGATGTCCAAATCTGTCAGTACTATATTTTTACGGCATTCATCTCACAGTACAATATTTATTGCAATATTTTGTAGAGGCTAGCAAAAATTGTGAATTTGCTACATTTTTCCTTTTAAAATGCCTTGACAAGACTTTGGTACTGTCATAATCCAAATAATTAAGATTTAGAAGTGCTTAATAACAGGTATTTCTTCATGTTGTCTGAAGGAAACATGAAGAATCACTGTATATGTAGTTCCCTTTTTTTTAGCTATTGCTGCACCATAACAGTGAATTTAAGCAAAGGAGCTTTTGATTCGATATATTGGGACAGTCCACAATATAATTTTACGACTTTTGATGATACAATTACACAATATTTCACAACTATGACGCATGATATGACGCAAACTACAGCTTTTGTGTCTGAGAAGAAAATATCACTAGAATCTAAGAAGCCACATCCAAAACATACAATAGTTACACAACACAAAGTTAGAGCTTTTTCTGTAAGGACAAGCAATTCCCTTAACATACATTTTGTGTCAACAGGGCATGTATCAACTTGCAATGTTGTGGACACATCATTATTAGAGGAAGGCACAGTCGGGGAGCAACTTTATCTAGTGCAATGTACTTATTGTTAAGGGTAGGATAAGGATATACTGGGGCAACATGCAGTATCTATTGACAGATAACAATAGTCTCATTCATTTATGAAGAGCAAATTGAACCCACAAATTCACCTCAATACATGTTATCCCAAAGACAACGCATTTATTAAATAAAACAATCTATGCCAAAACACATCAACAAACAACTTTATATTCTATTTCAAATAAGTATGCTACTTAAAGTCACAGAAATGCTTTAGCTCCCATTTCACCCTGCATTAGTGGTTTCCCTGCTTTCATTTGCCTCTTGCTACAAAAGGTAAACTCCTGTTGTTCGGTTTGGATCATTTTTGCCTGGACCCACCGCTGAGATGACAAAACTTTTACCCCCTTCTACACATGAAGCCCCTTGGTATCTGCACATTCACCGCGCTTTGTTTTAGAATCCAAAGTGGGTCCCATGACGATCACAAACTATGCACATGAAAGCAGACGTCTCCTCTTCTCACATTCTCAGATGGAGTTTTTTTTTTTTGTTTTTTTTTTTTTTTTACTCCACTCTTATCTCCACTGTTATGATCGACAGCATCTCTCAAACACAACAACAGGCACCGGTGCGAAGATGAAATTATCACATAAACATGCAGGCTCGGAAAAAACTAAGAGCTGATAATGAGATCACTGCCTCTGCAATGAATTATATATAAAGTGGGGGGAAATCGTACAGAAAATGCCTTTCTTCTAAACAAACGTAAACACAGTGTAACGCATTGTTTACGCACTTAACTAGCTTAGTTCAATATAGATTTAGCAGCTTAGCACAAGCATTGTCTATGATTTGCATTGTGTAACAAGAGTAAACAAAGAACATTTGATTTGTGTGATAAACATGTATTATATTTCTCAAAGTCTGAGGCAAAAATGATCCACAATTCAAAAGAAAGCAAAAGAAAAACAGCCTAAACTAGCAAGCATAGTTTAGGCTGTCTTGATTGTTGTAAATACAAAATCTACAATATCAATAGTGTAGTTTTTATGCCTATGACAAACATTTGCAAAGAGCCAATACACAAAACAGAACCTCTAATTTGAACCTCAACTCAACTTTCAACTAAATCAAATGTTGAAAGTAGGGATGGGACAATAAACAACAATATTGTTTACTGTGATAAAAAGGGTAGGAAATAATCGTTTGTGGGACATTTTATATAATCGTGATAATCGTCACCAGAATGTGCAGGGAAAAGCTACTTCTCCATAATATTCACTGCTAGATCATTGATGTTTTCACTTATAACAAAGTGCAGTTCTATAACAGTTTAAATATGGAACCTATTCATAATATTAAAATTATACTTATTCATGTCCAGAACATGTTTAAACTGTCAGCAACTTTAACAATTATCATTAATCACAATTAGTTAAGCCATGATCATTTCAAATTTCAATACTATCCTATGCCTAGTTGGAAGTCATATTGATTTTTGCCTTTATATGTGTTGATATTACGGATGGAACAAGACACAATTTCCATGAGACGAGACATAAGATTGGGTCCACGAGAACGAGACAAGATGAGATTTCCTAATATATAAATTGCACAATTCAGTTCTCACATTTTTATATTTAGTTCATCATTATTATTATTATTGTTGTTATTATTGTTGTTGTTGTTGTTGTTGTTGTTATTATTATTATTATTATTATTATATTTTTGTTGTGATTCTAGCACTCCTTTTTGGAACAATAAGAGATGTAACTCACAGCACTTAGCCCTTTTTTGTCCACTCCAAATGCAAAAACATGGGGGGAAAATCTCACAAGATCATTTTCCTCATGTCAAGATCTTGTCCCATCCCTAGTTGATATTGTCCAGCTATATTTAAAACTATTTTGTAATGTCTGGTTCAGTATATTGTACTAAAGAATGTAATGAAACAGACTTTATATAGGTCACCAATGGGCTCCAAGAGATTAGAAAATACATAAATAGTTGTTAAACTTTGTGAAAGCGGCATCTTAAATATGTAATAGAATGAGTGTAATGAATTGACTTACTTTGAGTACTGCTGATTATCACGGTCGCAGCGGGTGTCCTTGTGCCTCTCCCAGTCCTTGCCGTGCTTACAGGTGGTCAGCAGGATAATATCGTCCCCATTGTGGAT
>KN483353.1:0-24116 GCA_000787095.1 Periophthalmodon schlosseri | reverse complement strand
CGGGGGGGGGGGGGGGGCTTGAGGGGGCACTAGCCTCTCCTAGAATGGCCAACTCTTCCCCATAGCTCTTTATTTTTGCCCCATTTTCATAGCACATCCGATCTCGAAGAAAAATGATCAAATAGTTCAAATTTTGAGTGTTCAAAATAATACTACAATAAAAAAGTAGATCACAACAGAAAGCAAACTACATTTAAACTGGTTTAAAACAGCAACTCAAACATGGCAGAGGGTGGGGGGTACACTCCGTTGTTAATAGGCTCTAAATTAACATTACGTGATCACCCACATTGAAAACTAAGATTGTTTTAAGGTGATATTTTAAAAATCTACGGATAAAGAGGATGGTGTTGTCAAGTTAGCTCTGTGGAGAGGCAACAGCTCACAATAAAAATACATTTAAAACACAATACTTTCAAAACAGTATTTGAACATTTTAGCATGTACCACAACACCACATACTTCCTTAATTGTATGACAAATATCTGTGCCGATGCAGTGGACCACAAAAGCGCATAAGACAGGTTAGACAACACTGTTACCTAGCAACCATAATGTTAACAAGGGCCAATACTAAACAAACTTACACAATAGTTATGATTAGAAGAATTTCAATAAATGACAATACTAGAAAAAATTTAGAACCCAGCGCTACTTCTTGTATTTTCCAACTTTTACTTTTCTACTTTTCTTCACAAACTGCCAATTAACTGCTGCAAAACTATGATAAATATTTACCACAGGCACTATGCCACCAAACCACATAGTCATTAGAAAATGGTATTAATCAAAATGCACTCTGTCAAATGCACTTTAATTTTCCAGCCCAGACTCAAGCAGTGCATACGACAGCAGCAGGAGGGAGCCCATTTCCTCGGTTCCACTTTTCACTCCACTGGCCCGGTCCGGTGCAGACAAATCTAGTGCCTGAGTCCACTGATGTGAGCGGAAATAGATGGGCCGTTTGTTGACAAAAGCCATTTCCGCACCCCCAGGTAATAAAGTCCCGGGGCAGTGTTGTGCTGGCAGGAGCAGGTTCCGAGCCAGTCCCCCCTCCCCCTCCTGGTGCTCCTGCTCGTGTCACTCGTTTGTCTTGACAAATCGGTGCGTTCAGGAGCAGACGGTAATGGTGATCGGGCCACTGCACACACAGTAATGCACTATATGGCCGTGGACAAGGGACACCTGCTAAAGCTATTGGAAACACAAGATCTTAGTAATTCTTGTGGTTGAGTTGTGATAAAATGTAGTAAAATTATTCTAAAACATTATTTTGTTGATCCCGAACCAGATGGCCCTAATCAGTGTGTAAGTGAATTCAGTAGCAGATAGTAGTAGTAGCAATAGTAGTAGTAATTGTGTAGCAGTGATGTACTAGAAGCCACGGGGGGTAGCAGTGACTCTAATGCAAACTGTTGTTGTGTCCTTAGGCAAGACACGTCACTCACTTTGCCTAGTATGAATGCAGTGTATATGAGGGAGTGCTGGTGGTGGTCGAAGGGGCCATTGGTGCAGATTGGCTGCCTCACTTTGTCAGTCTACCCCAGGGCAGCTGTGGCTACAACAGTAACCTATAACTACTGAGCATGGAGTGAATGATTAATGCATGAAATTGTAAAGCGACTTTGAGCATCTGGAAACATGCTATATACGACTAATTACTATTACAGTATAAATATTACTAATGTATTATTTCTATAGTAGTAGTAGTAGCATTAGTAGTAGTAGTAGTAGTAGTATTAATAGTTTCTTTCCCCCATCTTTTGCCATCTAGCAGTACATTTATTTCATTACAATGGGTATCTTTTTCCACATCAACTTCACAAAACCATGATGCTAGCACTCACAAATACACACACTTATATATGTATATCAAGCAACTTCTGGCAGAACAGAAATCTAGTCACGGAGTCTCGAACATCAAGAGCAAATAAATATTTCAATAAAAACTTGAAATTGCCTTATATTTGTGGTGGCTGTACAGTTGGTTACCCACACGGCGCATGATAAAGTCAGTTTATAAGCCAACGCAGACTCTGAAAATATACCAAATGTGATGTTATGTTTGGATACACAGATGATGAGATGTTATAAAGTGGGTGCATGTATAGGAGGTATGAGACCGCAGAGGGGAGGGGAGCGGTAAAAACACGGGCACACTGTGGAGATGCTTCAGAGAACAGCAGGGAGTCTGTCTGATCAGTTATTACTCAGCATACAAATACTTTTCTTCACTTTGAAAACCTAATCTCAGGTGAATACAAAGGGCTATGTTTGAAAGTGTCACACAAAGGGAATAAGTGCTGTCCATGTAGTTTTGATGGTTTAAGGCAATATTTACAATAAAAGTAACTCCATTTCCAATTTCAATGCTTTCTTTAATCGAAGATACCTATACATTTTGCTATTTGGAAAATGTTATGTTATGATGTTTCTGGGAAAAAACATATTCTTATTTGATAGAAGTACTTTCATTTCATGCTTATAATGGTCATGGTCATTTTTTTAGATAGATTTCCACCTTCAAGGCACTCAAAGCGCTTTACATCAAGGAACCGCTCACCCATTCATACACCAATCTATGCGGACACTGGGGGCAAGATGGGTTAAGTGTCTTGCCCAAGGACACAACGACAATATTTATTTGTGAGGGCTGGAATCACACCGCCAACCCATGGGTTAGTGGATCTGCTCACCCAAAGATGTTCACCCAAAGCGGGATTCGAACCGCCAACCTTAGGATCGGTGGACAAACGCTATTGTCGCCTTAATCAGATGTGATGAAGGGCAGCTTAAATGTGAAATAAAAATGACTGTTCCGGCAATATAATTTATATTACAAATAAAGTATATACAGTGGTTATTCTGTCTAATAGTTCGAATACATAATTTTTTGACTTTGTTACAGAAGAAATCAACTGCAAAAACAGGTATTTCTGTTATGAAAAATTGTCAAAAATGATCTTTCTTTTTGTTATTACCTTCTACAGATACTGTCTATAGAATTTTATCAAGGAGGGATGGAATAATATTTTGATTGCAGTAAATCATTACTACACAAAGAGTATCCTGCAAGCCTTTTTTTGCAAATTATATCCTGCCAGCACACCCACTATTGATCAATATCCAGAAATTGCATTTGTAGCTATCAAGTATTTTTCTTGTAGGCAACTTTTACCTGAAGAAAGAATCCAAATGTTCTACAAGTTAAGATTAAACAGTAAATAAATGTCTGAAATGTAACTTTGCCTGTATCCTATGACTCCGCGTGTGTGTAGACTTGTGGCGCCCGCTGCTCTCATTAGGATTTCCTTTGGCATTTTTCATCCGCTCCTTCACTCCATCAGTAAAGGTGGATTTATGTGTGTGCTGACTCAGCCCCCTCCCTCCCAAATCAAATGTCACCCCATCTCCGCGCACATTAATCACTACACATGCCCCGCACACAGAATGGCCAATAGGAACGCACAGAGCCAAAGGTCACGCGTCACTACACTGCTTTAAACAACTGTAAACAAGCCTCGGGAACGTCTTGTAAAGTTGTAGCGGAGATTAGCATGCAGAATGTGTCCTCTCTACGAGCTACTCTTTTTAATCACAAACTTGCTCGTACATTGAAGACTTTTAGCCCAAAATGAAGAGATTTAGATGTTGGTTATGCATGAGGGAAGACTAAATGACAAACAACTGAACAGAGATTTCAATTTAGAAACAGAAAAGCACATGGGAAGTACAAGGGAAGTCATAATATTTTAATGGAAAGGTTAAAGACATAAAACATAACTTAAAGCTTGCGAAGGATCGTTGGAATGTCAGGACCGCTTTCTTAAACCTGTGCAACAACTACCATTCAAGACAAACATAGAGTTTATTTTGTAATTAAAATAAGCAATAATATACATTTTTAAAATCTATTTTCTTTTGGGTAAGGCATTTATAGTGAAATGGCACGGGATACGGAATAATACTGAGGTCGGCAAACTCAAATCAAATTCTATTCTCTACAAAAAAATGTAAGTTAAATAATTTTAGCGATATCTTAATGCAAGTGTTTATAAACTCAATAGAAAAAGGCCAATGCCAAACATACACTGAACTCTGGCAAAAATATTGTAAATAAATGAATGAATCAATATGATGAATCCAACTGAGGTTTTCTGATGTGATTTGTGAGAAACCATTAAACATAATTATCTACCGTTTTCTACTCAATACTACTACTCTTTTTTTTTGTTTTGTTTTGTTTAGTTTTTTTTGAATGACCTTATAAGAAAAAGTGAGAAAAATAGAAAATCCCTCATGGAGACAAAGCTCAGAAACTGAACTAATGCCATCCATCAGCAGAGAGTGAATCCAGCACACGATTGGATTCTTTCTCTTCTTAAATGTCAGTCCACCACTTTTCACCCTCTTCATCATCTGCAGTGTCTCATCACAAATATCTTTCACCTGACGTGGTTCGAGTAGTCATCGTAGTTTTACTCAGAGAAAAGTTCTGTAGAAAAATTTAAGTAAAAAATATATAAAAACTATGTGTTGCTTGCACATCCTCACAGAAAAACTATGACAACATACCAAATAATGTCCAAACATCAACTTTCAATCAGACTGTGCATTATTTTCTCAAGTGCACTATGTCAATTTTGTGGTGGGGAGGTCTGCACTGTCTCCATCTCTCCCTTGAAGATGTATTTGCTTTGGCTTCAGTGTTCCACAGTATAGCATTACACACATCTATATTGGATGCATTCAAATTACAGGTGTTTTTATTGCCTTGAGAAACATGAATTCTCACTGTGAGCACGGTACGCCTCTCCATAGACCTGAAATGTAACATGGTCTGGTGGCATCACGTGGTTGTCTCCATGCAGATACATGTGTTTAATGCCATACTGTGGAACGTTCTAAGCAAAGCAATAACGTGTTCATGGAGAGAAGCAAGTGGCGGGCCTTGAACCAGAAATGTTACATAGTGCACCTTTAAGCAATTTACATCCACACTAACAAATGTAGACACTGTTTAGGGTTAGAACTGCAATTTTGAAAATGTTCAAATCAAAACACTTGCCAATTTTCCCTCTGGACATAGTACAGGACAATCACTTACCGGCTAAATGTTTTCCCCCTGAACCCACAACCCTAACTACTAAGTAACTACTAACTACTACATGATATTGCTAATCAGTGTTTGTCATCCATACTTCTAGAATATGCTATAATAATGTTCTTCTCACCAGAGCAGATTTGGCTGAGCTCATTGATTTCTTCGTGGATTTTGAGGAGGAGGAGGTCCTGTAGAATGGCCTGTTGCTCTTCCTCTGCCTCTACTCCCAGCTGCTCCAAGTGCTGCTCCTTCAGTCTGAGCAGAGCGCGCCCTGCGGAGAGTACACACCAGTACACATCGGTACACACCGGTACACACCAGTACTTAGTGTTAAGATGCCACCCAATTTCAAATCAGATGTCATTCATAAACTTTGAAAACATGTTCTAGTTTATATTATAGGGTGGCATAGGGAGGCAAGGGTTGGCGGCTCAACCCTCAACTACATTGTGTAGGTGTAATTTGTGCTTGTATTGCCTTGAATATTGGTATTGACTTCCATATGAAGCACTTAGGTCATCTGAAGTTGTTTTAAGTGTGCAATATAAAAAAACCTGAATTCAATTGAATATACTGCCACTGAGCCCTTGAGCTATACACTTCACCCACCTAGGCAATGTATGAATGATTATTTTGGTTATGGCTGCAGGAGAGGCTTAGAAATTCAGAGCATGAATAAGGAGTTGATAATATAAGCAGTTATGGGACTTTTAAGTCTATTTTGTAAAGTAAAACTAGACTGTTGTAAGTGCTTTAATTAATTGACTCCAGGCGAGTTTTGAATGTCTTTTTGTGATGTACAATGCTTGGTCTTACCTGATATGGAGTGCTTGATTATGGCCTTGTGCAGTGTGGCCATTTGTGTTGGATGCTGCTCCTGAACCCATTCCAACACGTCTTCTACTGACCAGGAAGACACCAGTTTGGACAAAACCATCTCTCCCAGACTCTCAGAAACACACTGTAAAGTATTACGCCAGGATCAATACAACAGTTTGAGGCTATGGGATGAATATATGGTTAGACTGACACCACTTTAATTTTGATAACAATGTAAGTGACCATTGTAGTTACTAAAATGTGCTGTTGCTTTAATTTGATAACAGTTGAGCATGTAAAACATCTACTTTAAAAAAAAAAGTCTTTTCAGTGAAAATGTGCCGCAATAGTAAGACACTTAGACACTCTGTGGTTTAATAAAAAATGAAAAAGCCTTTATTTATTACAGCTAGTGACATAAAATACACCAATGCGTTTCCGCCCCTTGAGGTGCACCCAGAGCCGTTTTCTCATGTAAATAAGCACCCTTTCTTCAACTGAACACCTTTTTCAAATCTTTTAAAATGTATAATTTGGAAATGCACCCACACACCTGCCCTTATTCTTTTTATTCTTATCACAGTTACATTATTGCATATTTTAATGGAACATAACCCGCATACCATCATATTTTACTGACTGTAATAAATAGAATTAATTACAGTACAACAAAACAGTCTATATTTCATAACATAGCATGTTTTTACCCAAATTATTGAACTAGGATACAAAGTCATTGTACATTTATTCAAGATTTTGACTGAGGTAATAGTATATCTGTTTGTGCAGCTGTTAATGCCTCTATTGCAACTAACTGAGAGAAAATTATTCTGAACTCAGCCTTTCTTTCTCCAGGTGTCAACCTACATTCTAACCTTTCAGACAGTTTCACAATCATTACTTTAACAAACTTCAATTTCCTGCTTCTAAATAAGTCCTCTAAGATCAACTATTAGAAAGGTGAGTCCAACCAGCAAACTTAAAGAATAAAATAAAATAAGTTGGACAAAAAAGGTTGATTTGGCTGGTCTCCGCTCCCTCCATCCTCCAGGGCGGCGCCTCTATAGGGCGCGCAGCGTTAAACTGTTGATGTGACCTTTTCAGCGGGCCAGTCCAGTTATTGGGTTATAAATATAGGAATGTAATTTCCTGTGTTAATTAAGGGGGGGCTTCTGATTGGCTGGGGCAGTAACAAGGTCCCAATAGAGTAATTGACATACACCGATGGAGACCTTTCTGTCAGGGAAAGAACTTAGAGGCAAAAACACAAAGAAAATCCCATGGCTGTCTGCATGGCTTATTGCTGACCTACTGCTAACATGATTTAATAAAAAAAAAAAAAAATCTGCTGTATTTGTCATGAACTGTTGAAGAACACATGATGTAAAGTTGGGGAGTGGTTAGCATGCTAGTCTCACCGCAGGAAATTCCTGGTTAGATTTTTGGACTATGAAATATTTTTCTGTATATGAGGGATTTTTGAAAATATCAAAGTTTTCAAACAATACTTTTGCGCTTATTTGAGAAATATATTTAACAGCAACAGTACTCTCACTTTGATGAAAAGTTTTGGTTACTCTTGAGTAGGTGACCAAAGTTTTAGATTAAATTATATGAATATTTGTATTTCTTGCATTGTTCCTTCAGGTATGATTTAGTTTTTCTAATTTTTGTCATTTATCCTTTGAAAATACCAGATTTTGTGCATTATTTCATGTTTTGTCCTTCCAATTATATTGACTTCAAATAATCAAATCAGATGTTACATCCTGACAGTTACTCTTAAAATTACTCTTACTAGAGTATAGTAAAAGCCAAAGTTGAATCTGTCAGCTAGAGAAGAAGTTGTAGGAGTGAAGACATTTCGCTGCTCATCCAAGCCGCTTCTTCAGTTCTGGTCAGATCACTGGTGGACACTGCCTTATATCTATCTGAAGGGAGGAGCTCACTACACTGAAACTGTAAACAGCTACTGTTTCCAGTTTCAGCCTTAACGAGCCTCCATTCAACCTTAATGGCCTTGCAACATCGTACTTGAGTAGTAATTTCTTCAAATACTTTTTCATTTTTACTTGAGTGATTTGGTAGACCACTACTTAGTACTTCTACTTGAGTAATATTATTTTGAATAGTCCATCCTCTTACATAAGTCATTTTTTGGCTACTCTATCCATCTCTGCTGAAATATGCAAAGTAATACAAAAAATGCATTTCATAACATGTTTGTACAGGTCTAAACCACAGGATTAGCAGGTTTGATACATAAATTGAGAAAAACTTGACATTAAATAACACTGTATTTTACACTAGTAAGTAAGTAATAGATTGTAACCATTATATGTTATTACAGGTTGTTACATAGGGGTGTGTAAAATAGATCAATAATACTACAGCTCTAGTGAGTTTTTTTTTGTTAAAAACTGGGAGTATTTAATTATAATTTAATCTCATCTACAATAAATCTATATATTGAGGGCATTAGCTGAACCGAACTGACCCATGACTTGTAAAGAAAACTCATATGCAGTAAGAAAAGTAATGTGTGTGTCTCGCTCAATCTGAAGTTATACGGCCGTCGGTAAAAGTGGTGAAATGGCTGTAAACCCTGGCCCAGTGTCTCGCAGCATAGTAAAAGTAAGACAGACTATATGTGGTTCAACTGCTTTATAGAGCTCCAGGGCAGGAGTCTAACTGTGTGGGCAGCAATCTTTGTTTAGCCTGACAACTTGATTCTCACACTACATAACTGTGGAAATAGAAACATGGAATACTTGTGTCAATTCAAATACTTCAAAATACTGAATAGTGATAGACAGGAAAGAGAGATGTCTGTAAGCATGATACCAAAACCTGTGCTATATACTCCATCCATATTGTCTTGATACAAAAATTTGAACATCCCATCCATTTAAATGAACAGGTTCTGTAGTGAACTTTTTATTTTATTTTATTATTTTTTTTACATAGAATAATCAATATTTCTTTAATTATATGGTCAGAAAAGAAGTACTGATATATAGTCAAAGTATTACCTAGTGTTGATACTAGTTCATGAGACAAATGATAGCTGTTTTGGGAAAATAAGTCATGACTGGGTGATTTAGACACTTAAAAGCATGGCTTCTATTGGATGTTATAATGTGCATAATGTTCATAGTGAGACAATACACAGTTTGGCGGGGTGCTGTGTTGCAAGCTGGTTGCAAGTTAGTATATATATTTTGTTGTAGGAATGTAGCACCACCATGTGGCTACGTTCATAATTGCAAGGGAACTTATTTTTGAAGTTTGGACCAGGGCATTACTTTGATCTGGTTTAACCTCATGAAAGGAAACATTGTCCACACAGCCATGCAGTGACTTATAATATAATATAATATATAATATTAGCTGTGCAGACTGATGTTACAGCAGAAGACGTTAACTAACATGATGGTTCTGTTGTGTCAACGCCTTTCCCAGTCTTTCCCAGTGTTTTTTTTTTCTGTCACTAGGCCAGGTAGAATCTTGCAACAAAAAAGGGTCTTATAACAACTGCACTATTTCTAAAGACACCACAAGTGACTGATCTACGATGTCAACAGTTATGCCTTGTAGTAGTCTAAGCGTGTAACATAAGAAGTTATTTTACCTGAGAAGCGGAGTTGAACGGTGCACGTTCCTGACACAAGCCCCGCCCACAATCAAGTACAACTTCCTCGGTCGACTTTGGTGCCTTCAGGTGTAGTGAGAAATTCCACCTTAGCAGGAGTGATTTATTAACATAAAATACCTACATTTAAAATAAAACAAATAAAATGCACTTTATGAGCCCTTGAGCGTGGTCATAACGACAAGCAGAGAATAAATTAGCCTAGGCCATAATAAAGCCTAAAACATATGAAGCTTTCATAAATGCATATTATGTTTTTCCCCTAATCTACAAAACACACATTCGTAGAGGGCAGGCTAATGTACAAAATGCGTTTTCTGTAACTGCAATGATGACCACTAGGCCGCGCGAGAGCGCAGCTTTAAATCATAGGACCATGGACCTCTCCACATGGTTTGGTGGAGACATGTTGGAGGTTGTGCTGCGCAGACGGGACCGGGGCAGGGCGAGCCTCAGCTGGAGCTGGAGACGGTCACGTGACGCTGATGTTGTGGGTATAAAAAGGCTCACATCACCGCGTGTTCCACAGTCAGTGCTGCAAACACAGAAGTTCTCTGTGAATGTTCATGGTGCAGCTTTGAATAGAAACTTTATGAACAAGAGCGGAGCCGGCGACAAAGGAAACTTTTTGTGAGAAACATGACCAACGTGGAGCTGTGATAGGCGTCTGAGCTAACAGCACACTACAGCTGACACGGTGAGAACCAGTTTAAAGGTTGAAACCATGTTTTTATTCATGCTTTGTTTCTTCACATTTGCATGTTTTTAGCTAAGATTGCTTAAAGTTATTACAACTTTGAGATGTTCTCTCCAACTCAACCACAGCCCATAACATTGGCAAACATTTTTAGAATAGTTGTGATTCAAAATTATTACATTTTTGTCACTGATAGACAGTGATGGGAAGAATACTTTGAAAATGTATTGTATAGTTACAGAATACTGAATACATGAGGAATACATGTACTCAGAATTTGTATTCAAATTAAGTGCTTTCAATACACGTATTCAGTCACTTCCCAGTACTACTTATAGATAAATCATGGGTCAAGTCTCTAGACAACTGTGCAGTTGTCAGTGCAGAGTCTGCAGACGCTTCCTCATGATTGTAAACTCCTCTCTGGCTCAGTGCTACTATGTGGCACTGTGTGGGATGATGTCTTTAGTGATCCAAATAACAGTACTTCACTTCACTAGTGTAACTATTGAAATGATTGTTACATCATAACAATGATGGCAAGATCTAGCATAAAAAGTCCATAAGCTCCATGATGACCTAGTATGATCAGAATTGGCTTTTAAACAATGGTACAACAAATGTACGCAAACAAAAATAAATAAATACATGATTAATTAGACTAACAAATCAATTAACATTCTTCTGGACCTGTCTGCCTTGTTTGACCCCGGCCTGTGCTCGATTAAACCTGGAGACCTCTCTGATCCTCAGCACAAAAGGCTGTCTCATCCAGCAAACCCCATACAGTCACTGTGCTCTATCTGTGCTCAGTGAAAAATGGGAATGTTCTGCTGAACTTGTGTCATGTGTGGTCCCATAATCACATAAATACAAAGGCATAAACAGTCTATAAAAAGCACATTGTCATAATCTCCCTGACAGGAAACTTGTGAATGAGATTAGCAGATCTGTGTGTAATATGTGGCTGTGTTTTTGAGCGCTCATGTGTGAAGTTCCCCTGCCTTTAATTAAGCAGAGAAATGGGTTAATGTAGCTCATGGGTGAATGGAGTGTGATACGTTCAAATGCATCTAGAGAATGAGATCTTCCACCATTCATCTCCAAGCGATTTCAGGTTTTCACATTTTTCTCATTTTTGTCATGTGTTTTCAATGATAATATTCCAGTTCAAGTTGTCTGATGGAGGGTCTACCATGTGCTTGTCTCCATGGAGATGTTATTGCTTTGCCTGGGATATCCCACAATATAGCATCCACAGTAACAAGCAGATGGTGCACCAGGCCACGTTACAGGTCAGATCTGTGGAAAGGTGACCTCGCTCACAGTTGAAAGTTTTTTTTGTTTACTAGCAACAATTGGATAAATGTAAGATGTGTATTTGCCATACTGTGGAACATTCCAGGGAATGTAATAACACCTCCATGGAGACAAGCAAATGGTGAGCTTTCTGCCAAAAAAGTTGCATCATGCATTTTTAAATAACAGATAATAGATAATAGAGTAATGTGTAGCCTAAATCCAATTGTCCATGATGGAAGCAATTACTAAAATATGTCCACTGCCATTTTCACTTAACTGGTTATGAGCTGATTAGCATTTGCCTACTAATCTAAAGGTTGGTGGTTAAGTCTCTGCTCATACAAGTGCTATTGATCTATTGTTGTGTCCTTGAGCAAGACAACCCTTGCTGCTGGCGAATAGGCCCAATAGTGTATGAATGTGTGTGTGAATGATACCTGCATAGCTAAGAGATTTGAATTCACGTGAGTTTATGTGATT
The DNA here is from genome assembly GCA_000787095.1 of Periophthalmodon schlosseri. NCBI lineage: Eukaryota > Metazoa > Chordata > Actinopteri > Gobiiformes > Gobiidae > Periophthalmodon > Periophthalmodon schlosseri. Next base: position 12,062 of record KN483353.1, on the reverse strand, counting down.
CCCAATTTTGGTTGAATTCAGTGTTCAATCAGTCATTGCATCAGATTGGACCAAAAAGGCAATCCAAAAATAATGCTTGAGGATTTGAATCGGATGAACTTGCCCAGTTGTATATATAGGAAACTGGTTAAATGGTGTAGAAGCCTGCATGATTTATCCATGAATTATGTCGACCATGTTGCACTGGGACTATCTGGTTAACAGAGCCTTGTACAGGGGGCAGCAGATAGACCACCCGCACTGCCTCCTCTGTGACCTGCAGACAATCGCGTGGTGGAGTGAGGGTCCAATCTGGCAATGCGACAAACCATGACAAGATAATTACTTCCTCTCTTAAAGAAGCTCTGTCTGTCACTGAGATTGTGCATGGGAAGTCCACCTGGAACAGCAGTAATGCCAATCATGAATTTGGTTTTATACCACAAAAAATGTTAACTTTGATACATAGCATACATCATAATTGTGTTTGCCACTGTATGACTTGGGGTACAATAGAATATAGATAAATGGACAATATGGTGTTGTGGAAGCCAGGGCATCTGACATAATGCACATGCCAAATTAGTATTAAATCAAGAGGATTTGAAGTATTCCTATTGAGTTAGTCTAAGGAAATCACCGTGTCTGATACCCTTTTGTACTTGAGTGGTCTGGATAAAGTTGTAAGTAGGAAATCCTGTAGCTATAGTGTATAAATGTGTGAAAATCCGCATCCCATGAGGTTTAGATCTGTGGGCTTAAGGCCATAGGAAGTCCACAGCTTTGATAAACAGCTGATAAAGACATTCGCTTTCTGCTGTGTAACTGGATACATCGACATGGAGCGAGAGAAGAGAAGAACAGAAAGTGTTGATGACTCCAGCACTAGTCTTAAACTGGAACAGGCTGGATACTCAAGATAAAAGTTGAGTTTTATCTGATTTTGTTCTCTAACTCTTGTCCTTAATCTAGTACACCAAGGTCTTGTCGAGAGGAAATGCCTCCCAAAATGATTTTATTTTAATTTAAAGTTGCACTGTGTAACTTTTCTGAAAGGAGGTCCATCATGTACTTTTCTCCAGGGAGATGTATCATTTTTGCCTGGAATTTGCCACACTTATCAGCGTGTGTTTACAGCGTTTATAATAGGGTTTTATTGCTCAAAGATACTTGAAAAACATGCGTTCTTGCTGTCAGCAGGGTCACCACTACACCGATCTTTACCTTTACCTTATAGGTGTTACCTGATTGATTCCATGGACATAGTTAAGTTTAATGCCATACTGTGGAACATTCCAGGCAAAGTAATAACATTTCCATGAAGACATGTTGAGGTGGCCGACTCAAAAGTGATGTAGTGTACCTTTAAACTGTTGCAAAAAGCCTTTTAAATCTGTATGCAGTAATACTGTTGTTTTGACATACTTTTGCAAAGTAAATAGTAATTTATTTAATAGACTGCAAATATGGGTATATAGGTTGTCTTGCTTCTGTATCCACCATGCACATGGATGCATTTAAGGAATGTGTGGAAAAAGGGTTTTCCCACACTCCCACATGTCATCCTGGAACCATGTGTGTGAATATAGCTCACGTTCTATGTCAAAATAAAACTAAAGGACATCTGAACCATGCTTTTTCAATCACCTGGTTGGATGACCTCTACCCTATCCTGGAGCTCCCCTCTGTCCCTTAGCCTTGAGTGGGCTCTGGCCTGACAGACTTGAAATTTATCTGTAAATGAATGCGCATTAGTCCTCGGCACATCTGCAGCCTGCCTGTCCTGCTTTAGTCCATGGGAGTGTGTCTCTCCTTCTTCTTGAGGGTTCTCTTTCCCCACATTTTTTTTTTTTTTTTTTGAGTTTTTCTTTGCCGGGAAGGACGGCCTAAGGACAGGGGATGTTCTGGGACAATTATCCATTTGTTTGTTTTCGAATTAATGTTGGTTAATCTGCTTGTCTGTAATTGGCCAATGTCTCTTTCACTGTTGGATTTTTTAACTTTCTGTTGGTTAAGTCAATGATCCTGTTAAGCCCTAAGAGACGACTGCTGTTGTGATTTTGGGCTTCACAAAAATAAATTGAATTGAGAAAAAACCACACACACAATTACTTACTCAACTTCTAAAATGTCTGCATGGATCTGGCGAAAATGTCCCTAATTTCAGTTTCAGGTGCTGCTTTGAGAAATGTGAAATCTCATAGGCATTAATTTGTAAAGTGCAACCATAATTGGATTTATGTGGAACTTTTTCATTTGGTTAGAGAAGTAAAGTATTCAAAATTTCACCTCAAATAAATAGTTTAATGTAGGATGGAAGATCGTAATGGCAGATGTAGTTTTGACACTTGTCCAAATCCCTCCATCTCATAAATTTTACAAAGATCTCTCAAGGGGGAGCAGGTGCAGAAAACCACTTTGTCTGCCAGATTGTACATAGCTATACTGAATTATTGCTAATAGCACACTGACAACCCAAAAGTTGACTTAAGGATATACACTGCTTTACCCACATTTTTCAATAATATAAGGCCTTACATTGGAATAATTTATGTTATAACACTTCCAAATGCACAATAATGTACAGAAAGCATGATATTTTGCTGAAATATGTAACTTTCCTGCTTGTCTCCATGGAGATGTTCCACAGTATGGCAATAAACATATTCATCTTGCATTTACATTATTTTATTATAGGGTTTTTATTGCTTAAAATACCTTGCAAAACACCAGATCCACAGATCTGACCTGCAACTCGGCCAGGACTCGTCACCTGCTTGTCATAATGGAGATAGACAAGTGTGATGCTGTACTGAGAAACATTCTAAGCAAATCAATGCCAGCTCCCTGATCTAAGTCTAATATAATAAATGTCCCTCCTGCATCTATCTGCCTAACTACTGGTTCACTCTGTAACGTTTACTCGAGAAGCAGTACATTTGCTCTTTAGGTTTTAGCACAGTTTCCCACGCCTCAGCAAATATGACCACCGTTAGAAGAAAATCTCCCAGAATGCTCTGTTGCAGACCTGGGAGTGTTTGACAAAGTGGTTAAATAGTACTTTATCTGGACTTTCTCATTACGCACAGGACAGAGGGGTCAGCTGACATTTAGGATAGTGCCAGAGCAGAAGTATTACGGCTGCTAGGAGACCACACTAAAAACTCCACAGCGCTCCATGTGAGTGTGGACTGTCTCAAGTGACTTATTTTACTACTAGACTGGGCCTGTAGCTGATATAACAGTCATTTATCCCATGCACTATGTCTTACTGAAGATAAATGAAGCAATTTCTAATGTCTTTGTTTCATTTTAATGTACTAAAATTACCTCTGTTCCATATGGTTTACATCTATTACTTAACAACATTTAAAGGATGCATGATCCAACTTTTGGTATGATTTCAACCTGTATTAACTTAATGATAGTTAAAACTGGATTTCACACCATGCTTACAAAATTATTATATTATATGAGAAGGTGGTATACTGGAAGCCTATATACATTACTTTAGTGCATATACATTTGAGTAATTGAAATGACTGATACCTATTGTGTGTGTGGTCACATTTGCCAAAAAACACAATTCTTCTTAAAATGAATTGCTCTCATGAAGTCAATTTATAATTTACAAAAATGTTCCTGTAGTTGAGATCTCTGTGTCTATGTATGCTTCCGTAAACTGGGTGGTTCTCCATATTTGAGTGTAATTTTTTCTCATGTCTAAACTTAATCCTTTTTGTGGTGTAAAGTCCACTGCCTCCTCATACCCCGAGCCTTCCTGCTGTTATTGTCCTTGGACCCACTTCACTGCACACACGCTGTATATTTTTCACTGTGATTGCCGCGTCTGGTCATGGCTGGACACAAGTTGCCAGTCTGTTTGAAGATTACAGTTTAGATTACATCCTCATCACCAGAGGGTTAGAACTGTCTGTTTGTATAGTGTGTGGTCCCGCTTCACTGTGGCGCTAAGTGATATACATGATACACATTCTTGGCATACCCAGAGCTGGGTAGCTGTTGATTTAATATGATGCTGTGTTTTCTGATCAAACAGGAGGAAATGGAAAACAAGGCCATGTATTTGAGCACATATGAAGAGAGGGAGAACGGGTCGATGTACGAAGAGGCTTACGATGGGCACAACCTGTCCAAACTCAACCTGTGTGACGAAGGTAAAGACAGCAGAGCATGTCAAGTCTATTAGTATTGACTTAATGCGATGATATGTGTTCACACTGAACTGAAAATGTAAAAACTTTTGTTCTGAAAAATACTGCACCTTTGATTAAAAAAAAAAACAAAAACTGTTTATCATAACTACTCTATTTACAGCCTTAAAAAGTATGAAGAAAGATCTAATTCATAATGAACAAATAGTTTATTAAGAATTATTCAGGGTTTACATGCAAAGTCTAATGGGGGGCTCATGTCTAGAATGGTCCAACATTTCTACAGTGCGTTTCAAGTTTCAAGTGTCTGTCTTCAAATTCAAAGGTGACTAGACGATTTTGGTGTGAACTCTGCATTAGGGTTAGGAGTTAGGGTTTGGGTATTAATTAAGTGGAACTAAACATTAAACACACTATATGGTGTTTAAATGGCATTATCTACTGGTCATTTTTGGCAACTTTAATGCAAACTTGGTAAATTTGCAGCTTTCTGGTCAAAAATGTCTAAACCTAAGTTCGTGCTGCCTTCAGTGTCCTCTGCAATTTCCAGTAGTTGGTGACATCACAAAAGATTGCAGCGATTACAGCCAGGTGTTTCTGATTACAAACACCTGGCTGCAGGGGCGGAGTTTGAAGTGTGGGTACCTGTTAGACCAATCACACTGTTACTTATGCCTCCAGACCCCACCCCTGCTCTTCCCTTACTCTTGTCGTTAGTCCTCCAGGTACTGCCCAGTTTAGCAGCTCTATTTGAAATGTGGTTGTCGGCAGATTTTAGGTGTTTAGTCCCACTTTAAGTAGTTTTTAGTAGTTTTTAGTAGTATTTACAAATCTGATGTTCTACGTTTCTGCTCTTAGAATTCCAAAACCATATGGCAGTCCCAGGTTACATCACGATTTTTGACAAACATCTACTACTACTACAAACATCTACATCTACTATATAGAACTACACATCTTTAGGTTTCCCTCATTCCCTTCACCTGACATAATATTGATAATTGATCTGACTTTACACAAACAGGCAAAGAAATCTTCATAAAATCCAACTTTTTCCAACGCGCTGCAACGTATTTGAAAAAAACAGTTCCCAGCTCTACAATAACACCATAAATGCAGCCTCACATGTCAGCCATAGCCCAGTCGCCTGTGGTCCGTGTTTGGCCCCTGCTCTGTGAGTGGAACGTCCCCCTCTCGGTCTCCTCTGTGTATATAACTGTGCATATGTGTGAGGGACAAATGTGTGTGCAGGTGCAGCTCCACCCAAACCACAGCTGACCCTTTGGACAGGTCAGGTTACAGCAGGCCTGAGGAGAGCTCATGGGGAAAGCGTGCACAGATGATGGATATGGAAGGATATGATGCACAGTGGACTAAAGCCTTACAGATTAGACTCATCGAGAACACAACTAGAATCCAAAACACACTATAATGTATAATAAAAATGTATGATAATAATATAATGTGAACTATATTGATAGAATTTAGTGACAAAACTGGTTTATGTTACTGTTGCTGTTTATAGGCACTGTTTTGAGAGCTTCTCAGCATTCAAAAATAAGTTTAGTTTTTTTTTTTATTATTAATTGCTATCATGCCAATCAGTGCTAATTTTTCATATAATCTCTGAAACTGATGAATAACATTTGTGCTGTGTGTACTTGTTAAAAGCTGTTCTGTCACAAAACTGGTCAAAAAATGTATAATTGCCTTAAACCAATCAATCTAGCTACAACCTCACAGCATGTAGCTATGGAAAGTCAGTACTGATTTCATGTATGAACTGCATACAACATATGGAACATACAAGCCTCATAAAATTTTCTCCTTTTTGTTTTGCTTTTTCTAAATACGTCAGCTCTGCCAACAACACAACAGCATTAAATACGTATGTAGAATGCCCATTCGAAGTTCAAAGATAAAATTTGACAAACATCTCTCTCCATGTAAATTCACATAAATTGTTCATAAACACAAGTGCTGCCAGTCCATTACTCAGGCTGCAGTTGTGAGGGAAACATGATTAGATGACTTAGTCTTAATTAGTATTCCTGTTTCCATATAGTGGGTCTATGGAGTGTCTCTTTGCTGACAGTGGACAGGAGCAGCTGGTCCATAATGCAATTGTATATGTTTACAATGGCATGATGGATGAATGTATGGAATATTTGGGCTGAAAATGTCAGTTTGAGGAAACCTTTACTGTAACAACAAACACGTCACATATAATCAGAATACGTTTACGTTAAGTTCACTTTCTCTGGTTGGTTTCAGTAAGCTGGGGCAGGTATAGGGGAGTACAGCGTGAGACATATACAGGAGGAGTAAGAAGTATAGTAGTAGTAGTAATAAGAACTACTACTACTACTACTACTATTAAAACTACGACTACTCTAAGATCAGAATTGGTATCTCAAATTGCAATATTGTTGTGACAATGTAATATAATCCAACATTTTAAGTAAATCAAACTTTTGGGATGAAACCTGTGTATATAATTAAATGGTGATAATATCTTTTATTAAGAGAAAAAGGTACCATGTAGCCTTAAAGTTAAACCAACCAAATCAAAGAGTAAACTGACTCTTGCTCTGCCCTCTGTCAAATTAGTCTACTACACTGAATTGTATAAAGTTTGAAATACACTGGCACTGCTATGCTAACCCTATAAAACATCTCATTTACTTTAGCTACAACTATGTAATGTATATACATTTAGGTGGAGTGTGCTATGAAAAACACCAGACTTCGGGCACAAGCTGGGCCAGCTGAGAACTGTAAAGATTACAGTGCAGAAAATTAACTATTTCCTCAAAATGTCAGACTTTTCCATTACATCTATACACTGTGTTATATTCTGTTGACAAAACTGAAAGTACCACAAGGTGAGAAAAAGGTGTTAATTTGTCCTTCAGGGCACTATCAGCTGGGTGTACTTACAGTGTTATGCCTTATAGAGGAAACTGAGAGAGGGGACCAGTGTTCAGGTGCCATTTTGGTTCCTGTACATTCCTGCCATGTGACACATACTTTAGTGCATAGGATCCAGCTGTGTTTGTGTTAGGCTGCACATGAGTGAGTGGTCCTCATCATACATACAGAGATATACAGATCTGATGGTCATGCTCCAAGTGAAAGCATGTGGTTTGGGACTGAGCAAGAGATGCCACTTATGTTTGAACTGCACACAGAAAGGCTAAATGTTGTTATTACATTTTTAGGACATTTTAGAAGAGGCAAGACTCCTAACTGGACTTACCAAGAACCATGATCCTGGATCAACATCTAAGAAAGGGTCTCTGGGCACACAATGAATGCTAATCAACCACCTATGGAAACAATAAAGCAAATCTGAACAATGATATAAAACCTACTCAGATTACTCAGATGTAATTTACTTGAATGCCACAATCCAAATGATTTTAGATATGGGTATATCATAGCCTATCCCTGGCCTGTGTAATAATATCCACCAGTTTGCAGTAATTCCAAAGATGCAAGCTACAATAAAAGTGTTAAGGCATAACCTAGAATATAATAAATTGATTTGATATTGTCATATTTCCTTTTATTTTCCTCATGTTGCTATTATATACTAATGTTTAAAATCTGTGTGTTTCTTGTCTTGCCCAGGTGCCAGTACACGCCGCAGGAAGCAGGATCAGTGCTGTGGACACCCAAACTCTCTGGCAGCCATTAAGTACGCCATTGTCTCCCTGTACATCCTGGTCCTCCTCACCATCCTGGGCCTCTGCCTGGCAGGTACTGAGTAGTCCTATACACCTAACACTGTGGTAGTGGAATGACCGCTGATACTATAGGCTGGTGCTATGCTACTTTTGTAGAAATTTTTGTTCAGTCTTGGTTTAACACTTATTTTACCACTGCACTATAAAAATGTGTTACAATTTGTATTTTAGTTTATGTAGTTTTGACTAGTTCAGAATTTGGTTACTCGTTTCACCTAGATTATTTTATTTGTTTCCAGATGTGTCTGACTTGTTCAATTATGTTTTATTTCAAATGTTAAGTCAAATAGACTTTAGTCAAATAGAGTCTGCCAAGTTAGACCTGGTAAAGCTGGCGTTGCCCATGGTTTAGCCCTGGTTTTGCGCCAGCCTCAAGTACAGCACAGTTTTAGTCTGTGATCAAACCATGTTTACTTCAGTTCCGCTTTAATTGTGTTAAATATAGTACTTGATGTGAGCTGATTTGTAGAAAGTTTGAAATCACCATTCTCTATAATACCATCACATGTTTTTCATTTTCAGACATGGGTACAGTAATTGGATACGGTAAACAAGCAGTAATACCCATACAAACTATATGGAGTCCTTCATGGAGTGTTGAAAGGCAGTCCACTGTTCATAATGAGGTCCTCAAGCCTTACAATAACTATGACATAAATATACTGCATGGTTCAAGTGCAAGAAATGTACTGGCTATAGTCTGAGATCCGTTGTGTAATCTAGATTAGCAATGCATTTTCAGCTCCTTTATGATTTGACTGTGGTATAGACTGTAAATGTAATTGCTACCTGATGTTGGTGAAAGAAGTCTGCTGGTAAAGTTTTGATAATGTTATGCAACTTGAGCCTGTATTTGAAATCATTGTGAGCTCATAGTTTCCTGCCTCTAATTCAGATCTCTGGACAGCGGACTTGCTTCTAAGACTATTTGGCTTTATAAAGAGCTGGAGTTTTTTGCACACAGACTTAAAAGTGCAATATGGAACTTTTCTAGTGGAAGGTCGGCCAACAACATGTCTCCATAAATTTGTCTTTGCTTTGCCTGGATTGTTCCACAGTAAGGCATTAACCTTATTTATCTCCATGTAGACAAGCAGGTGGCACAACAACCTGACCAAGTTACAGGTCAGATCTGTGGAGAGGTGACCCAATTCACAGCGAGAATGCATGTTTTTCAAAATATTTTAGAGCATTAAAACAACTCCACATTGCCATGGAGACAAATAGGTAGTGAACCCTACATCAGAAAAGTTACACAGTGCACCTTTAACAAAGATAACGTCTGAATGCGCAGTAAGGATTTTTGACGCTTTCCTGGTTGTATAGTATTCTGCTCTGATCAGTTGCTGAGGAGGTTGTTGACAACTTGCTGCAGCAAATTAAACAATTAAACAAAAAAATGACTTGAAAATGAAATGAAAAAAGTACAGCTTTAAGTTCAAAATGCTGTTTAACCTGACCATTCATTTTTGTGGAAATTCTGAGACTTGGAAATCATGGAAATCAGCATGGCCTTCTTTTGTCATATCACTCAATGCTGTAAGAAATTCCAGTCTTGGGAGCTGCATAGCTGCGGCCCCCCTCTCCCCTTCTCTCTCTCTTTCCACTTCTCTCTCTCTGTTCAGGTCCCCACTGTGTGTGTGTCCTTATGAGACAAAAACATTGGAAGTGTGTCGGACTTTATGGACATTACCTTTACAAACCCTGCTGCAGCCTCCTTGTAAATGTCAACTTGGTGTTATTAGTTAAAAAAAATTAGCTATGGGAACAATGGTGAACGGATGAGAGGTAGAAAAGGAAGTGACAGGATTTCAAAGCCTACTCTGTCCAAGCCACCCACACATGAGTGACATAATCCCATAGAGAGGCATGCAGTTAAAAGTTTGGCCACTATACAGCAACGTTGAGTTTTTCAAAGATGAAGTTATTAAAAAAAGCCCTATATATATTTGCTGGCCAAAAACACTGCCAGTTTTCCAGCATGGCCGATCTTCTTGGTCTTGTTTTATGTGAACATATTACATATTTACATATTTGATAGTCAGAAGAAAATATTTTACATAGACTTTTCTATAATAGTAGAAGTTTGGTCATCTCCGCATTATAGTAATTTTGCATTTACAAAAACATATGCATTGTGTGTAGTAGAGTATAGTTCATAGTTTCATTTTTATCACAATTAATCATCTTTATAATGCTTTAGAGGTAATCATCTGTTTACATAGCTTACAGCTTTTTGTAGCTGGATGTATAATGACACCTTTTAGCATATGGTGAAGACAAAAATAAACAACCTACTGTATATTTAAACAAACAATGAGAGCACACACCATTTAGCCTATAACAGATAATTACAGTCCATACACAAAGATATGAGACATGTTTACAAGATAGTTACTCCCTGTACCCATTTAAGCGATACCCAAAATACCACTGTTCCTCCAATACAAATAAACTGTTTTAGCTAATCACAAAACTCCCGTCTGAAGTGTTTTGTTTGGGGCCGATCTGATGCCACTCCATGTATTTGGCTGTTGCTTTCAAACTTGTTATTGTGGGAACCTGTTGCAGATGTTGAACAAAGGTATTCACAGCTGTCTTGGGATGCATCCAAAAACACACCAACCATTTACACAGTGACCAAGGCTTTATGGGTGTCTGGGCACTGGACAGTCACACAGTCTCCATGGTATTTCACCTACTTATTTTTTTAAGTATTATTTGTGAAATTTTATAAAGTAGGCCACAATGAGCTGCAATGACATGAAAGAGTATTGAATTTGGTATTTCAGTATAATGGGATGTTCACCTTTTTGTGACCAACTTTAGCCATAAGGTGAATTACAATTCACAGTAACCTTCACGTGATAAACAGATCTATCTTCATGATAACTTTTGGAAAACTATAATCAAGCAAATATACCATACACATGCACTTTAAACTTAAACAATGATTTTAAGTAACTGAGATTTTCAAGATTAATGGTGAGTTTAAAAGCAGATTAAAATGTGAAATTATTTAGTAAAATTTTAAGCACTTTACATTGCACAGAATGCTGAATGTTTCAGGATTTTATTTGATCAGTATACTTTTTCCTTTGTCACTTGTTACAGTTAAGAAACACATGCATTGCTCTATCTATTGACCAAAATGCATAAGTCAGCACTTGTCAAAGTCTTGCGTAATTCAACCAATTTCTTTACAAACAGCTGCATGTGTTTTGCCACCAATCTCTCACGGTTCTAACTCAAGCACTCCAGAGTACTGCTCCAGCTGTGCCTAAAGAATCCAGATTAGACTATCACCTCCCTCAATTTTGCGCCAATCCTCTGAGGGCATAAAGTTACAGAACAATAGTCTAGAGACACAAGGAATCATGGGAAGTAAACATGCAACTGATCAATTACAACCACTGCTGGCTTTGGGCCTCATGTGTGGAGATAAGATTAGGGCCATTAAAGAGGGATAAGGTAGATTTAAACGCATGAACAAGCCCTGGTTCTTTCATCCAGATCATCAGGGCACCTCTGGTTGTACTTATCAAGATAGCACAACTCTAAATCTGCAGATAGCAAGGTTTAACGTGACATTTACAGGAATTCTTTAAATTGTTCACTGCTGGGAAGAAACTTGTTCTGGATAAACTCACCTTTATCAATCTAGTTTTCTATAGGGACTAAAATGCTTTACAATTTGTTAGGCAGCCTCTTGATTAAACCAACCCTGAAGTGTCTTGTTCAAGGACACAACAACAGATATCCTAGTATAGAGAGGGATTTCATTAAGCAACTTTTTGAAACATTTGGATGCTTACTTTAGATCAGTGCAGAAAATATGTGTTAAATTAAATGTATTTTATAATTCATCTAATTGTCTTTGTGCACAATGGTATCCGGTTAGTTCCAGTCAGAGGGACAGTCAGCCCGACCATTTCCAGTGTAAAGTCTTTGAGGTTTCTGCTGTGTTGCGCTAAAATCAATAAATCTTGACAGATCAGGCAGTGGACATGGAGCTGTGGGTGGATGCCACTGACAACATGTTTAACATTTTACAAATGAGGAGAAAACTTCACCAAAGGACACTTCTGTGTTTACAAAGGTACGTCTTTGTGCGTCAGTGCTAATGCTGATACTAACTTCTATTAAAACATTAAATGTA
>KN483352.1:1426-34651 GCA_000787095.1 Periophthalmodon schlosseri | reverse complement strand
TTTAGTCCCCGCTTTAGTCCCCGCTTTAGTCCCGCTTTAGTCCCGCTTTAGTCCCGCTTTAGTCCCGCTTTAGTCCCGCTTTAGTCCCGCTTTAGTCCCGCTTTAGTCCCGCTTTAGTCCCGCTTTAGTCCCGCGTTCAGCTCTGCTTTAGTCCTGGTTTGGTCCAGACCTGGGATGCTGGTGCAGCTGGAGCCGGACCGCAGACTGTTGGTGGACAGAGACGACCAATCGTACGCGGCCTCGGTCCTCCTCATGGCGTCTTGGTAGTTCACGTACAGCTGTCGGCCATATTTAGCGATCCGAATCCCGTTGACCCACTGGTGTAAGGTCCGAACATCGTCACAGCACAGGTACTTAATGTACTGGGACTTTTTCTGTATCTGAGGGTGCTGAGAAAAACACAATATATTAATAAAGGAGGGGATATTTTACTTCTATGGGGTATTAACTGCTACACACATAACATATTTAGATCACCATGTTACCTTTTATTGTTTTGAAAATGCTATATACACCCAAAACGACAAATTAACATGTTTAATAATTTCAGTTTCTGAGTCCCCCTCCCTTTTCTAAGTCACTCCCCCTTCAGAGCGCTATCACAACACATCAGCTGCATCCCGCTAATGAAACCACTGCACATCACATCAGGTTTGTGAAGTTGCTGTGTACAGTTTTGCATCATGTTTTTGTATATTTCTGGAGAATTGTTGTGTGGGAGAATGGGTGACGTAGGCTTGTGGGCGGAGCCTTGTACAGAATCTTACAGCTAACTGTAAGGAGGGTTCTAATAGGGCCTGGGAGAGATCGCTAAAATACTGAAACATGCATGGATGACATTTAAAACCTCTTCAGTCATGTTTTTGATGAGGGAACAATGTTATAACATGATAGAAAGCTCCAATAATAATACCCCGTCTTTAACATAATCTTAACGGTTCACTGTGCAACCTGCCCGTCTCCATGGAGATGTTATCACTTTGGCTGATATGCTTCTCAGTATGGCATTTAACTTATTTATCTCCATAGAAACAAGAGGTGACCCTACCAGGTTATGTAACTGGTAAGATCTGTGGAGAGGCGATCCCGCTCACAATAAGAATGTCTGTTTTTTCGAGTTATCATTTTATAAACAAAAACACCTCTAATTGAATAAATGATCTGATACATTTTAATTCCATACTGTGTAACATTATAGACAAAGCAATAGCATCTCAATGAAAAGTTACACAGTGCATCTTTAAGTCTGAGGTTCCTCTATCTCTCCATGGGGCCTTATTCTGTGTGAAAGCTGCTAACCCTGTGGTTTAGACAAACATGTTCCAAAATGTCCCTGTGTGTCAGATGTCCTCCCTGTTTGTCAGATGCATTCCTTGTGTGTCGGATGCCCTCCCTGTGTGTCCGTGGGATCTTATTCTGTGTAAAAGCTGCTAACCCTGTAGTTTAGACCTCTACAAACATGTTCTGAAATGCATGGGATTCTTAGATGATTTTAGTCCAGATTGCAGTCTCTCTCAGATGTGAATGCTCCTGGACAGGCTTAAAAAATGACCTTTATGAAATAAATCTAAAATACAGAGAAAACTACAGAACCCATTATCTTGTGCGGCATTTCATTTCAACCAATATGAAGAAATAACGTTTTAAACACTGTTAAATCTGAATTCTACTTTACTACTGGTTTTCTACAATATCACAATATGCTACCACAAATTTAATTTGTTGTTTTTCTTTTAAAATAGTCAAAACTACATCTACAGAAGCTTGTAGCCAAACAGTACCTTCAGAGCCAGGCAGTAGTCAGTGGGAGCCTTGTATTTGGAGCGATAGTCCTGACCGTAATAAACGTTAACGTGATCGAGCTGAAGAAAGCAAACCAGGTCTCGAGAAGCCTAAAAACAAGAGGAGAAAGTCAGAGGAGCAAAGCAGAAGAGGAGAGGAGCAGAGCAGCAGGGGAGAGGGAAAGGAGACAAGCAGAGGAGAGGGTCAGAGGAGCAGAGGAGACAAGCAGAGGAGAGGGTCAGAGGAGCAGAGGAGACAAGCGGAGTAGAGGGTCAGAGGAGCAGAGGAAACAAGCAGAGGAGAGGGTCAGAGGAGCAGAGGAAACAAGCAGGAGCATAGGAGGGGTCAGAGGGAGCATAGCAGCAGAGAAGAGGGTCAGAGGAGCAGAGGAGCCAAGCAGAGGAGAGGGTCAGAGGAGCAGAGGAAACAAGCAGGAGCATAGGAGAGGGTCAGAGGAGCATAGCAGCAGAGAAGAGGGTCAGAGGAGCAGAGGAGCCAAGCAGAGGAGAGGGTCAGAGGAGCAGAGAAGACGAACAGAGTAGCATAGGAGAGGGTCAGAGGAGCAGAGGATGCAGAGGATGGGGTCAGAGGATGCAGAGGAGAGGGTCAGAGGAGCAGAGGAAATGAACAGAGGAGCATAGTAGAGGATCAGAGGAGCAGAGGATGCAGAGGAGAGAGGCAGAGGAGAGAGTCAGAGGGGCAGAGGAGAAGAGCAGAGGAGCGGGTCAAGTAGAGCAGAGGATGTAGAGGAGGAGCAGACCTTGGCTTTCCCCTTTGGGACATAGTAGATTCCTGAGGCTCGGAGCAGGAAGTATCGTTTTTTCCAGGACTTTTTCCCATCTTCTTTGAGCCACAAAACTCCTTCAATTTCAGGCACGGATACAGAGCCACCGCAGAAACACTCCTGACATAATAAAATAAACACATTTTAGAAATTGCTGTCAAAAGATTTGGAAATAAATGTAAAAATTATGAAATGTTCTGAATCCTCACTTCCAGAAGAGCCTCCTTGTTCCTGTCGGCCATTTCAGTCGTCTCCTTCCGCCCCAACAAATAGTTCTGTGAAAAGAAAGTAGTCCCCGGTTTAGTCCCTGGTCTAAGAAGGTTAGGCAAAATAAGTGTTAAATTCAGCCTAAACCCTTTCGGCCTGTAGAACAACTTATCAGGGCAGCTGTGGCTACAACAGAGGCCAATCTGCACCGTTGGCCCCTCCCACCACCATGTGAGTGAAGCGAACAGTTTTTTCCACTGGCGCCCTACTGTTGCACGAGGTATTCCCAGCGGTCTCCCATCCAAGTACTAACCAGGCCCGGCCCTGCTAAGGAAAAGGCTTTGACAGGGAGGTTTAGCCACTGTTTTTGTACCTAAGAGTTCTTGAAGAGGGCGTACTTCTCAATGGGCGTCTTGTATATTTTTTTTTTGGTTCTTGTATATTGTTTTGTACCCAAGGGTTTTTGAAGAGCGCACACTTCTCGATATGTTTCAGGTATATTTTGTTTTGGTTCTTGTATATTGTATACCTGAGGGTTTTTGAAGAGCGCGTACTTCTCGATGCGTTCGATGAACATCAGTTTGTTGTGACTGTCTCTGGTCCAGTTCAGGAGGTTCTCCACCAGGTTCTCGTGGTCCTCGAAAATACGCTCTGAAAAAAATTAAAAACTGCAAATATCAGGCAAAAGTCTGGTTTGTTTTGACAAAAATTGTGTATTTTAGAGCATTTTAGATTGCGAGTAGTAGTATCAGTATGAGAAGATGAAGCTGACTTATGATTTTGTAAGTGTAAAAATGCTCACTGTTGAGATGTGTGGTTGTATTATAGATGTGTGATATTGCATGAGTGAGTTGTGCGTGCGTGCGCGTGTGTGTGTAAATGTCCCCTCCCCATTAAGACTAAACTAGGCATCTTACCCATGCTTATCTCTGACAGCATCTCCACCAGGTCAATAGTATTAGTAGCAGTAGTAATAGCAGTAATAGCAGTAATAGCAGCAGCAGCAGCAGCAGCAGCAGCAGCAGCAGCAGCAGCAGCAGCAGCAGCAGCAGCAGCAGCAGCAGCAGCAGCAGCAGCAGTAGTAGTAGTAGTGGTAGTAGTGGTAGTAGTAGTATTATATCTTACCGCAGTAGTAGCAGAAGTAGCAGTAGTAGCAGTAGTAGTACTAGTAGTACTAATAGTAGTAGTAGTATCAATAGTATCAGTATATATGGTGTATATCTCACCCATTCGTAGCTCTGATATTGTTTCCACCAGGCTCCAGTCGGGAGAGTAGCCGCAGTGAGACTTGTCCAGCAGAGAGTCCAGGACCTGTCTGACCGTCTGTCTCTCGTCCACCATCATCGTCTTCGAGCTCTCGTCCGACATGTGAACGCGGATCACCAACTACAGGGACAACGACTAGGTTTAGACTAGATTTAGTCTGGGTTTAGACCGAGTTTAGATATATTTGAGATATTTAAGATTTGACATCCAGGAAAGAAGGCGGCTGATTTGTCTGTTATTAATGTTCATATCTTGATTTACGGAGACAAAAGAGAAAGAAAGGGGCGGCAATTTTTCAATGTAAAGTGACTTGAGTCGATGGAGCCAGAAGCGCGCCCATGATCACTTCATATTTGGAACGTGGCAGCTAGTGGGTTAGCTATGTCCATTTATATATACTGTCTATGTTCTGACCTGAGGGACTTCTCTAATGCTGCTTGAAAAATCCTTTTAGAGAGTCAGCACTGTCGACACTCATTTTGTATTTGCATGCAGTAAACTGTAATGTAGGCTAATATGGTATTTTCTGACGAATGATGAAAGGGGAAATGGGAGAATGCATGGTTCTGTTGTAAATGGGTGGATATTCATGCATTTTAAAAGTTTGTTAACCTGCCTGGGGACAGCAGATGGACGCGAGCTTTAACTAAACCTTGCATAGAGCATCTCTTCATTTATGAGATGAATGTGTTTACACTTGCTCCCTGTTCAAATAAACTAATAAACTAAACTAAACATGTGAACACGAATCACGGATTGTATGTGTGTCAGATGCCCTCCCTGTGTGTATGGGATCCTTGGATTAGTTTCACACGTGTGTTGGTCACGTTTTTATTGTTGTTTAGAATATTTAAAAGTCTCAAAAGGATTATTTCAGATTGGGGCTAATCTGCTGAAAAATGTGGCTCCTGCTTTAGTCCTGGTTCAGTTCTACATGTAGTCTTTGTTTAGTCCCATGATAGTCGTGGTTTAGACCTGGTTTAGTCCTTGTTTAGTCCTTGTTTAGTCCTGTCTTAGACCTGATTTAGTTCTTTTCTAGGCTCTATCCAACTATCCCACTATCACTGTTTGTTGTATTGTGCTGCCCTCTGCCTGTTACTATCAAACACTGCACTGACCTACTTTTGCTCTGAATGAAAAGAGACAAGACAATAAACCAGGTCTAAACCAGGACTAAACAAGGTCTAAACCAGGACTAAACCGGCACTGAAGTAGGACTAAACAAGGACTAAACCAAGGACTAACCAGGACCAAAGAAGTTCAAGAACAGGAGAGCACCAGTATTAAACCATGTCTAAACAAAGACTAAAAAACTGTAAACCAGGACTAAACCAGGACTAAACCAGGACTAAACCAGGACTAAACCAGGACTAAACCAGGACTAAACCAGGACTAAACAAGGACTAAACAAGGACTAAACAAGGACTAAACAAGGACTAAATCAGGTCTAAACATGAAATATACTGAAGTTGATTTTTACCTTTTTGACTTGAGCCTCTTTGATTTTTTCCAGCGCGACTCGGATCTTTTCAGCCTTTTGTTTGGCCGCCTGCTCCTCCTGAAACACACACACACATCATCACAGTCCATACTCTATACCGATCCCAATACCACAATGATAATAAAAAACACTCGAGAATGTGATTTTCAGCATTAAATGGTAGTACTTTCTTTTATATTCCCATGTGGCCTTATATCTGTGTAATCTCTCAGTCGTCCAGGTAGGTTCCATAGTGGTCCATGGGCGTATACTAGTCTATGTGTCTTATACTTGTGAAAGATACAGCTCAAGATCATTCTAAAGCTATTCAGGAAAGGTTCATTTCCGTCCTGTGAATGGGACTTTTTTAGTATCGATATCTATTTTCGATACCAGTTTTAGTATCGATTAGTATCTGATTTTTGATACTTTTGACAACCCTATTTGAAGGTTTTATGCATTTATTAAAAAGATGACAAGGAAATTGTATCAAGAATTCAAGTTGCATTAAAATTCTTCCACACAAAAACATTTAACTATAGAGTAAAGCTGCAACAAGATCGAATCAAACTCGCAATTTGAACAGACGTAGTTGGCAAATCGCAATTTACCATACCATAATTTCCTCCTGTCTTATTCTGCATAAAAACTGCTAACCCTGTAGTTTAGATCTGTACAAACATGTTCTGCAATAGTAGTAGTAGTAGTAGTAGTAGTAGTAGAAGTAGTAGAAGTAGTAGAAGTAGTAGAAGTAGTAGAAGTAGTAGTAGTAGCCCCATATCCTTACCTTTGCTTTCCAAAATGCGACCATCATTTTGCCCAGATTTATTTGTCAAATTTCAGTTTGTAATCCTTACATTTCCCAAAATGATTCCAACATGGCGTCTACTCCTCCGATTTAAGACGCGTCCGACTTTGATCTCGGAAAACCAGGACAAAGGCAACACATTCCGAAAATGGAACAAAAACCCATTCACAAAATTGGAAAAATGCAAAAAAAATTTGCAAATCAAGTGTTAAACTGTGATATTAAATATAGAATGAAGCATTTCAAATGCGCGGAGGCTGTGTGCGCAGCAGTTTGACCCTCCCCCAAACCCCAAACCCAGATTTCACACGAGCATCCCTCCTTTTTAAAGTCTGAGTCTTCGAGTGTTGTGAGCATTGGGAGTGTTAGGAGCATTCAGAGCATGCCCAATCCATCTCAACTTAATCCACGAAAAACGTATGGGGAAAAAAAGTCTAAAGGTGAAAAAATCCTGGACAATCAGAAAAGCGTGACCCAGGATCAGACACAGGAATGTGAGAGATCAGGAACACAGGAAAAATAAGGGCGACAATTAAAGCTGCACTGTGGAACTTTTGTTGGCAGATACAACGCTTCCTTGTCACTATGGTAGAGCTGAATGATTTGGGGAAAATAGAATTGTGATTTTAATGACAAGCATTGAGATTGTGATTAGTTTTGTGTTTTGTTTTTATAATAAGATTCACAGTTCACATTTTAAACACGGCCAGAAGAACTGACAAAAACACTGAAATCTGAACTGACAAACTAGGATTAGAACTGAATTATGAACTTTATCCATAATTAAATAGTGGTAGGGTTTCATGCAAAAGAAAAACAAAAGCAGAACCAAGATTGACTAAACCAGGACTAAACCAGAACTAAACCAGGACTAAACCAGGACTAAACCAGGACTAAACCAGGCCTAAACTGTGTGGTCTCACCTTGGTCAGGAGGTGAGCTGGTTTTCCTGCGATGTTTTTCAGAATGAGCGATGTCTCTCTGTCCAGATACGAATGCTTTAAGACAAACACAAAATATGAAATGATTTGAGTAAAAAAAAACAACAAACAAACCAAATGCTATAGAGGATTATTTAAAGAATTAAAAGTTTAAAAATTGGATTTGTTAAAGCGATTTGATTGGCTGTAGCTGCAGAAGGACAGATGGGGGTTAACAACATGGAGGAGAAAAGTGACATTTAAAATAGTTACATTAACAGACAAAAGACTTTGTTTGTGGCACAATCTGTGACATGGAAAAACTAAAGACAAAAATTGCTTTCCCAAATTTCACAAAACTGAGACACTTTTAAATCAGTGTGAGAGGTTCAAAATGTCCACATTTTGGCCCAAATTTGACTTAATTCCCAGACATGTTACAAAATACAGAAGCAAAAGTAGGACTAAACCAGAATTAAAGGTCTAAACCAGAGTCTAAACCAGAGTCTAAACCTAGGACTCAACCTAGGACTCAACCTAGGACTCAACCTAGGACTCAACCTAGGACCGATTTGAGTACCCAACC
The DNA here is from genome assembly GCA_000787095.1 of Periophthalmodon schlosseri. Lineage (NCBI taxonomy): Eukaryota > Metazoa > Chordata > Actinopteri > Gobiiformes > Gobiidae > Periophthalmodon > Periophthalmodon schlosseri. Next base: position 26,818 of record KN483352.1, on the reverse strand, counting down.
TAGGACTCAAACAGGACTAAACCTGGACTAAACCTGGACTACAACAGAACTGAACCAAAATTGTTTCTAGCTATTTTTTCTTGCAATTTAATAATTGTGTTGTTTATCATGAGTCAGAGTGTCTCAAACTTTTATGACATCTGGATCAAAAGTTAAGATTTACTGAGAAAATTTTTGATTTTATTTAGATTTCTATAATTATAATTGTTCTATCCACAAAGGAGTAAACCAAGACTAAACCAGGTCTAAACCTAGTTCTAAACCAGGTCTAAACCATGTCTCAGTCACTTACAACAGCCTTTTCGCTGTCGCCCCCTGCAGGAGTGAAGTGGAGCTGTCGTCGGGCAGATTTACCTGTGCTCTGGGTCAGACAGATTTGATGTCAGATGCCCTTCCCCACAAACCTTTATGAATTAACATCTTAAAAGGTACACTGTGTAACATTTCTGGTGAAGGGTTCACCACCTGCTTTGCCTGAAACATTCCACAGTGTGCCATTAAATGTATCTACACTGGCTGGCCAAAAAAAAAGTCGCCACCTGGATTTAACTAAGCAAATAGGAAATAGGTTGCTGCAGTTGGTCAGGTCTAGGTTCAGTAACAGTCTGTGCTCAAAGAATGAGGTCGCTGACTATCCTGAATATACTGAATGACCAGGTTATTCCATCAATGGATTTTTTCTTCCCTGATGGCACGGGCATATTCCAAGATGACAATGCCAGGATTCATTGAGCTCAGATTGTGAAAGAGTGGTGCAGGGAACATGAGACATCATTTTCACACATGGATTGGCCACCACAGAATCCAGATCTTAACCCCATTGAGAATCTTTGGGATGTGCTGGAGAAGGCTTTGCGCAGCGGTCAGATTCTACCATCATCAATGCAAGATCTTGGTGAAAAATTAATGCAACACTGGATGGAAATAAATTAAATCTTGTGGCATTGCAGAAGCTTATCGAAACAACGCCACAGCGAATGTGTGCCATAATCAAAGCTAAAGGCGGTCCAACGAAGTATTAGAGTGTGTTTTTGGTGGCGACTTTTTTTTTGGCCAGGCAGTGTATATCCATGGAGACAACCAAGTAATGTTATCAGGTCAAGTTAGAGGTCAGATCTGTGTCCACTCATCTATATTGCATTTATTTAATTGCATGCATTATTACTAAGTTTAATGCCATATTGTGGAACATTCCAAGTAGCTATAAGATCTCCATGGAGACAAGCAGGTAGCAGACCCTCCAGAAAAGTTCCACAGCGCATCTTTAAAGAGGGGGTATTTTACTTCTATGGGGTATTAACTGCTAACACATATTTAGATCACATGTTATCTTTTATTGTTTTGAAAACGCTATATTCACCCAAAACAATGTAAAACATATTTTATAAGTTTCGCTTTTGTTTTTGACGCTCCGAGTCCTCCCTCCCAGAGCGCTATCACAACACAATCAGCGTGCATCCCGCTAATGAAACTACTGCACGCCGTAGTATAGTGTTTGGTATCATGTTTTTTGTATATTTACGGAGAACTGTTATGTGGGAGCATGGGTGATGTAAACCTGTGGGGAAAGCCTTGCACAGGCTCATAGTGCTTACGGTTAGTAAGGAGGGTTTGAAAAGGGCCCAGGAGAGATTACTAGATTACTCACACATGCATGGATGACATCTAAAACCTCTTCAGGCATGTTTTTGATGAGGGAACAACATTATAATATGGTAGAAAGCTCCAAAAAGTAGATTTTAAATAACACCCCCTCTTTAAAGAGAAAGACAGTGAAAGGGTATAAGCTCTCACCTCAGTTTGGTTCTGTCCACTGCTCTGTCTCTCTGTGTCCAACAACTCCACACTGACCCTCTGCTCTACAGCTCCCCCCACAGGCCTGCCCTCCGTGCTGCACGTGGACGCGGCCGAGGATCTCCTGTGGGTAGGGCCAGAGGAGGGGGTGGGGCCAGAAGAGGAGGAGCCAGAGGAAGAGGAGGAGTCCCGAGCCGCCTGGTCCATGCTCGCAGACGCCTGGTCCAAACGAGCGGTAATCTCATCCAATGAGAGTGCAGAAGGGGCGGTGCGAGAGGCGGGGCCACGCACAGAGCTGGCAGGAGACGCACGGGTGCTGCTGCTCGAGCTACCTACAGGAGGTGACACAGAGAGGGTCCTGGTTTAGTCCCTTGTTGGGTCTGGATCGTCTCTGGTTCAGTCCCTGTTTTAGTTCCTGGTTCAGTCCTGTACCTCCACTGCTGCCCGCTCCTGCGTTGCTCCTGGTCCCATTGCTCTGACTGCCTTGTGCCCTCTGCTGGTGCCCTTTGGCTTGTTGACCTTTGACCCCTGACCCTGGTCTGGAGGCTGGGGTCAGCTCCTGTTCAATGGAGCAGAGGTCGGCCATGAGAGCGTCCAAGTCAACCGGCTCGCCCTGGTTCAGTGCCTCTGCAACAAACAGACCTGGGTAAGACCTGGTTTATAATAGTCAGAGCCACTTACTGAACATCACAGTGCTGTAGCCCTTTATTTTATTTTACTGTATTCTACTTGCATTGTGTTGTGTTTAAGTTTATTTTGTAAGATTTATTTATCTTGATTCTTGAGTGCCTATTTCTATTCTCTTGCGGTCCTTAAACTGTGTGTTGCAACACTGGAATTTCCCCACTGTGGGACAGATAAAGGTTCTCTTATATTTAGTAATACTTGGAGAGCCACATAAAATCTACTGTACTTTAGATGTTACCAATGGCTTTATACAGACATATATAACTCTCAGTGTACCGTTGTACAGACACGTACAGTTACCACTGATGTTGTACATGGACATAGATATTACAGAGGATGTTATACAGTTAGATATATATTCTAGATGTGTTACCGTTGATGTTGTACATGGAGAAGCGGTAGGAGAAGTTGGCCATGTTGGTCTCCTGTCTGAGAGGAGGCTTCTGCACGCTCTTCTGAGGCCGGCCATCGTCCAGACTCTGAAACAACACACACTTTATTATCCTCAAGTCCGGGTCCCGTTCCCAGTTCCAGTCTAGGCCTGGTCTAGTCTATTCGCCAGTCCTTATACACTGCCTGGCCGCCGACCGCTGGCGATGACTGGACCTTAGATGCCCCTCCTATACCCTGATCCTGTTCTGTGGACCCGGATCCTCCCATCCCTCACCTGGCTGGATGACCCAATGCTTGCTAGGATGACCCCTACCCTACCGTGGATAAGCCCCACTCTGTCCCTTAGTTGAGTGGGCTCTACAGACTTGACTCTATCTGATGCTTGCTAGGATGACCCCTACCCTACCGTGGATAAGCCCCACTCTGTCCCTTAGTTGAGTGGGCTCTACAGACTTGAACTCTATCTGCAAATGGATGAGCATTAGTCCTGGACACATCTACAGCTGCCCGTCCATGGGAGTGGATCTCTCCTTCACTGTGGTTCTCCTCGAGGTTTCTCTTTTTCCAACTGGGTTTTTTGAGTTTTTCTTTGCTGAGAAGGAGGGTCTAAGGACAGGGGATGTTCTGGGGTAGTTATCCATTTGCTTGTTTTCTGTTTATTAATTTGCTTGTCTGTTATTGACCAATATCTGTTTCATTGTTGATTTTCTAACTTTCTGTTGGTTCAATTCTGATGTTCCGCCCTAAGAGGCAACTGCTGTTGTGATTTTGGGCTATACAAAAATAAATTGAATTGAAAAAATAGAATTTTTATTTTCTTTATTTTGACTTTAAGAGGTAACTAAAGAATTCACACTTCACTGTGATTGGTTGAATCCACCTGTCACTCAGAGCCTGACCAATAGGAAGAGTGGGCGTGTCTGTGTTCATTTTTGGTGCATTTAAAATAAATGTTTGTAGTTTAATTCCTTGTTGTATTTTTAACCTGTCCTCTGTATCACACAGGATAGAGGAAGAGACGGTTGCTACGGGAGACTGTTGCCAGGCGACAAGAATTAGATCGTCACGGTAACAGTTGCCATGGAAACCTCAGCCCACCACTCTGATCAGACCATTTATTATATTATATTCTCCTTACCCATTTACTTTATATTTTTAGGTAGTAGTGAAAATAGTAGTTGTGCTTGCAACAACAACAGTAGTAATAGTAGCATATGTAGTAGTACTTTTCATATTTTAAGTTGTTGTAGGCTACTCATAGTAGCAGTAGTTGTAGTTGTAGCAGTACTAGCAGTACTTATTGCAGTAGTAAACAGAAGTAGTAGTACCTTCAGTAGTCGTATTTGCAGTAGCAGTAGTAGTACTCATTACCTGTGTGAGTTTGTCGAGTCAGGACTTGTTGTAGTAGTAGTAGTAGTAGTAGTAGTAGTAGTAGTAGTAGTAGTAGTAGTAGTAGTAGTAGTAGTAGTAGTACCAGTATTTGCAGTAGTACTCATTACCTGTGTTAGCTTGTCGAGTTGCAGTGGTAGTAGTAGCAGTAGTAGTAGTTTTTGCAGTAGTAGTAGTTGTACTCACTGTTACCTGTGTGAGTTTGTCGAGCTCTCCGAGCCAGGCTCCAAACATCTGGTCCAGATCCTGGTCTTCTTTGTCACTGTCCTCCTCAGCGCCATGGTCCAACTCATCATCAGAGACCTGATCCATCTGAGAACACATTTAACATAGAATGGTGACATTTTTGACATATCCATGTGACTTTTCAGCAGACTTCACTTTATTAATTAAAAGCATTAGGTACAAATAACTCATGTATAATATACCACAAATGATCACAGTGACAAATGGTTTTAATGAATGAATGTATATTACAGCAGACATATTGTGCTTGCGTGCACTCTGTAGTTATAATCTATGACACGTGGATCATTGTGTTATAATTTGCACATTTTAAATAACTTAAATCAGATCTATCAGAGACTAAGGCAGGGACCAAACCAGGGACCGAACCAAAATAGTAAGTGGAGTCTGAAATAAAATGGAATTTTCAGGAACAAAACATTTTTTTTCTGAATCAAAGAAATACTTGCTAGTAATAGTAGTTGTTAGAGCCATGGTCCAGATGGTGTCACAGCTCCCTCTGGTGGCCACAGGCAATTACAACACAGGTCAGGTTAAAGAGGGGGTATTTTACGTCTATGAGGTATTAACTGCTAACACATAACATATTCAGATCACCACGTTACCTTTTATTGTTTTGAAAATGCTATATTCACTCAAAACAACGCGTTCAATAAGTTTCACTTTTGTTTCTGACACTCCCCTTCAGAACGCCATCACAGCACAACCAGCGTGCGTTTTGCAGATGAAAGTACTGCACATCGCATCAAGTTTGTAAAGCTGTAGTATATTGTTCTGTATCATGTTTTGTATATTTATGGAGAAATGTTGTGTGGGAGTATGGGTGACGTAGGCTAACCATAAGGAGGGTTGGAAAAGGGCCTGGGAGAGGTGGCTAAAATACTGAAACATGCATGGGTGACATCTAAAAGCTCTTCAGCCATGTCTTTTCTCTTTCTCTTCAGGCAAGGGAACAACGTTATAGCATGGTAGAAAGCTCCTAAAAGTAGTAATGCCACCTTTAAAAAAGTCTGAGTAAAATTCAGATCTGACCCAGAAATTCTCCAGTCTTATCAGCCGCTGACCAATTATTAACAGTCTGGTGCCTGTTTAACTTTTTATATTTAGCAAATGTATTCAAATTTCAGGTTTTATTTTTCCATTGTCTGGTTATCTGTGGGAATTTTAGAAATCCAAATCAATTTTACAAAGATAATAATAGAAAGAATTAAAACTAAACCAGGGACTACACCAGGGACTAAACCAGGGACTAAACCAAGGACTAAACCAAGGACTAATGGTGTTATGTCGGTAGAATCCACTGCAGGAGAAACAGGAAGTGGACAAGAATTCCTCATTTTTTTTATTTGGTCTGAGTCTAACAGGAAACTGCAGCTGCTCTGGGTCTGACCAGGACTAAACTCCTGGTTTAGTTTCTGTTTCAGTCCTGGTTTAGTCCAGGTTTAGGCCCGGGTTTAGGTCAGGTTTATTCTCTGGTTTAGTCTCTGGTTTAGTCCCAGTTCCAGTCTAGTGGAAAAGTGGAACCATCTGACTCTGAATCACCGTGTGAAAAATGTGCTCAGACTCTGCTGCTGTCACACACCAGAGTCAATCCAGAGGTTAGAAGGAAATAAATAATAAAATGTCCCTGGCTCGCTCCCTGGCTCGCTCCCTGGCTCGCTCCCTGGCTCGGTCCCTGGCTCGGTCCCTGGCTCGGTCCCTGGCTCGGTCCCTGGCTCGGTCCCTGGCTCGGTCTCTGGCTCGGTCTCTGGCTCGGTCTCTGGCTCGGTCTCTGGCTCGGTCTCTGGCTCGGTCTCTGGCTCGGTCTCTGGCTCGGTCTCTGGCTCGGTCTCTGGCTCAGCATCAAAACTGGTAGTATAGTTAAAGTCCATCAGGATGTAGCTATTTCCTGGAGCTCCACGGGACACTCCAGGAAATAGACCCATCGCACTCTGCACCTGCTCCACTGAACAGGAACAGGAACAGACTATCACCTGGAACACAGCACTTTTCATTCATACTCTGTGCTCCAGCTGTTGTTTGGGTCATTCTTCTCTCTCTCTCTCTCCTCTCTGCCCCCCTCCTTCTCTCTGTTCTTCCCTTGTTCACTCCTCTCTTCTTATCTCTCTCTCCATCCTCACTCTCTCCCATTAAGATGACACTTCTTCCCCCCTGCTCTGCCTCTCTACTTTTCTCTCCTCTTTCTTTCTTTCTCCCTCTCTCCTCTGCCTCTCACTCCCTCTGCTCAAGCTGCTGTTTGCGTCATTCTACTCTCTCCCTCTCTCTCTTTTTTAACCCTCCCTCATTCACACATGTCTTCTTAAACACATGCTCGTTCTGAAACATGAGGTCAAGAAAAGAGCCTTTGTCCGAACCTCCAGCTGCTCCTCAGTCTTGGTCTAGTCCCCCGGCCTAGTCCCCCGGCCTAGTCCTAGTTTAGTCGTTCTTAATTCGTTCTGATTTTTTCCATTTGAAATGTGAGCATTTTGTGGATAAACCAGTTCTAAACTCACACAGGCTCAGAACACATTTACATCATGTTTGAATAGAACACTTTGAACCAGCCTCAGGCAAAAGTCACTTTAAAGAGGACGCATTATGCAAAAAAGACTTTTTGGAGCTTTCTACCATGTTATAACGTGGTTCCCTCATCAAAAACAAGCCTGAAGAGGTTTTAGATGTTATCCATGCATGTTTAAGTAATCTAGCGATCTCTCCCAGGCCCTATTCGAACGCTCCTTGCGGTTAACTGTAAGATTCTGTGCAATGCTCAACTGCAAGCCTAACGTCATCCATGCTTCCACACAACAATCCTCCATAAATATACAAAAACATGATACAAAACTCTACACTACAACTTCACAAACCTGATGTGATGTGCAGTAGTCTCATGAGTGAGATGCATTCTGATTGTGTTGTGACGTCACTATGAAGGGGGAGTGAATTAATATGTTGTTTTGAGCGGATATAGCATTTTCATAACAATAAAAGCTAACATTAATTGCTAACACATAACAGATTTAGAAGTAAAATACCCCCTCTTTATCTCAAGATGTTTGGTTTATTTGGAGTGAGGTAAAAGACCTGGTTTAAAGAGAATCTGGGTTTCAATCATTTTGTATTTCCAGTGGAAGAGTGTTGTGATGTTTGAGTTAGTTCTGGTTTCATAATGTCTGACCCCTTTGACCTCTGACCTCAGAATGACCCCAGACACATGTAGACCAGCTTCCTGTCTGCTCACCCAAAAGACCTCAATGTAGTCCTGGTTTAGCCCTTGTTTAATCCCCGGTAAAAACGTATCCACATACAAATCCTCTGGACAAATCCAAGACTAAACCAAGACGAAACCAGGACTAAACCAGGGACTACACCGGGACTACACCGGGACTACACCGGGACTACACCGGGACTACACCGGGACTACACCGGGACTACACCGGGACTACACCGGGACTACACCGGGACTACACCGGGACTACACCGGGACTACACCGGGACTACACCGGGACTACACCGGGACTACACCGGGACTACACCGGGACTACACCGGGACTACACCGGGACTACACCGGGACTACACCGGGACTACACCGGGACTACACCGGGACTACACCGGGACTACACCGGGACTACACCGGGACTAAACCGGGACTAAACCAGAACTAAACCAGAACTAAACCAGGACTAAACCAGTGTAATTTCACAGTTAATCAAAGTATAACTTTATTTAGTCTCACCTTTGAACTGTTCCTTCTGTAACTGTAGCTCTGGTCCTCTGGGTTAATCCGTTACAGTAGCAGTAGTACTTGTAGTAGTAGTAGTAGTACTTGAAGTAGCAGCAGTATCAGCAGCTGGAGAGAGAAAAGATGAGGATTAACCACAAAGACTTTTAATTAAAAGCAGATTCCAAACAGAGACAGTGTGGGGAGAGACAGAGTTGTCTTTTACTACAACTTCAACATTTGGTTTGAAGCGTTTAGTCGATTAATCGGGTGATGGAGACTTAGTCGACTAAAATGTGTATTAGTCGATTCGTCACTTTATTTAGATAATGAGGATTTCTATGGGACAGCAGTAGAAAGGAGAAGTGACTGAGTGAGTGAGCTGAAGATTTGGTATACTTTTGGTATTTATCTATAAAAAGGCAGATTAAACTCAAGATTCACAAATTGAATCTGGCTTTATATAAATACAGTTTCCTAGTACTTTTTTCTGCATAAATAGTAGTTTTTGCATGAACTCCCCCTGCAGGTGTAATCTTGTGAGTGCAGTTTGGTTCAGAGTCACAGTTATAATTTTGAGAGCTTTTGCCACGCCCCCTTTTTAGTCAACCAACTAATGGGCAGGACATGTCTTTGGTAGTTGTTGTGGAATAAGGGTCACCTTCTAGAACAAAGCGCTTCATATTACTGCATGTTTATTTCACTCCACGTTTGGCGGTGGTCAGATACTTTCAATACAGTGACGTCACGCTGGAGGGGTTCTGCATGTATCTCCATGATGGAATGTTCAGCAGTTACCATGGTGTCACAATGCATACATTAGCAAACGCTGGTAAAAGGTTTAAATAGTCTGAAAACTCATGAAAAAATACAAAATGGATTTAAATAGCACATTTTCAGGAGCCTGTGATCAATATGAGTGTTCATGGTCCTGTTTAGGTGTTTGATTTTATACAAAAAGGTGAGAGTGACAACTGAAAAACTGTTGGCTAATGCTAGCTAGCTTCTGACTGTAATGTTATTTGGGAGGGCCTTGTTTAACAACACAAATCAGCTCACCTGTTATAGTTCCAGCTAAGTCAGTTATTTACGGTCAGACTGTTACTCTAATTCTAGACTTTAATCTGAGTTTTGTTTTTAACACAGAGCTTCAGAGAGAGGTGCCTCCAGTTAGCATCACACCCCCAGGGAATGTTGACTCCATCGGTCCCTCCCACCACCAACACTCACACACCACATTCATAGTATGAAGAGCATGACCTCAGCCCTGCTCATAATTTAAACCTGGTTTACTGTGATCCTGACTCACTAAAGCCTGTGTTTAAAGTGTTTAAGATGACTCAGCTTTTTTAAAACAGCTGAGTCATGATTTAAAGTCATCTGAATCAGTGAGAGTATACATCTGCTCCTGTGTCTCTGTCTGGGGCTGAATTAGCATCAAACCATATAAACAAACTGCTAAAAATAAACATGAAAGAAAGGACTAAACCAGGGACTAAGCCAAGGACTAAACCAGGGACCAAATCCTGGCTAGACTGGGACTAAACCAGGGACTAAACCAGTGACTAAACCAGGGACTAAACCAGGGACTAAACCAGGGACTAAACCAGGGGCTAAACCAGGGACTAAACCAAGGACTAAACCAGGGACCAAACCAGGGACCAAACCAGGGACCAAACCAGGGACCAAACCAGGGACCAAACCAAGGACTAAGCCAGGAACTAAGCCAGGAACTAAGATAGGAACTAAGATAGGAACTAAGATAGGAACTAAGATAGGAACTAAGATAGGAACTAAGATAGGAACTAAGATAGGAACTAAGACAGGAACTAAGATAGGAACTAAGATAGGAACTAAGATAGGAACTAAACCAGGGATTAGACTAGGGACTAAACCAGGGAGTAAACCAGGTACTAAACCAATGACTAAACCAGGTACTAAACCAAGGACTGAACCAAGGACTAAACCAGGGACTAAACCAGGGACTAAACCAAGGACTAAACCAGGGACTAAACCAGGGACTAAACCAGGGACTAAACCAAGGACTGAATCAGGGACTAAACCAGGGACTAAACCAGGGACCAAACTGGAGACTAAACCAGGACTCACAGCTGTGGCAGTAACAGCTGAGTCTGGCAGTTGTTGTAAACATTTGTTCAGACACTTGCTTCTCTGCGCTCTACAAAAATCTCCACACACATTCATACACAAAATCCCAAGAAGACACTCCTGAAACCACAATTATTCAAATGTCTCAAGGGTTCAAGTGTTTTTTATTATCATCATGGTATCGGAATTGGTATAGAGTATTGAGTCTATTCCTTAGTACTGAAATCGAGTTTGAAATTTTAGTATCATGACAGCATGAGTCTGTTACCATGGTGATTCACACAGAACTAAACCAAACACAAAACTCATTCTTTGTGCAAATGATCCCTGGACTTAAACATGACCTTAGGCAACAGGCCTCGGGTAAACAGTGTTGAAAGCAGAGCCGGTATCAGAGTCTGAGTCTGAGTCTGAGTTTCAAATCCAAATCCAGAAACATTTTGTAAGAGGAGGTCAGATCATGTGGTTTAGCAAGACGCCACCAGACACAGGTGTCTGACTTCATCGCCATAGGGACAGAACCAATACGCTAAATATACAACTGTGATTTTTCTAACAAATATTGGCCATTTTATACCTGTCCAGGAGCGAGTAAACCGCGAGTAAACCAGGACTGAACCAGGACTAAACCAGGGACTACACCAGAATAGAACCAAGGACTAAACCAAGGACTAAACCAGGACTGAACCAGGACTGAATCAAGGACTAAAGCAGGGCTGAATCAAGGACTAAACCAGAACTGCACCAGGGACTGAACAAGGGATTGAACAAGTGACTGAACAAGGGACTGAACCTTTTATATTCTATGACCTCACTGACATTTGGGATTACTTCTGGTACAATCCCGTCTTTTTCTCTCTTTATGACATAATCGGGACTTCCTTGTGCAGACAGGAAGTTGACACGCCTGCTACAGATCTGGTAGGGTCTACAGAGGAGCGTTTGGACAGTGGACTATGTGTGCAGAGCTAAGGGCGGGTCGGGCATCAAAACAGGAGAAAACACTGCTAACCCTGTGTGTCAGATGCCCTATGCGTGTGTCAGATGCTCTCCCTGTGTGGCCAATGTCCCCGGCTCAGTCCCTGGCTCAGTCCCCGGCTTAGTCCCCGGGCTCAGTCCCCCGGCTCAGTCCTGGTTTGCCAGATGCTCTCAGTGTTACAGTATATTTATGTTTGCGTCGCAGAGTTTTAATAAAGTGGAAAGCTTTGGATCTGCTGCTGCTGCAAAAACGTGAGAATCAGACGTGAGCGGGACAGACTAATGAGGGCGGGACAATTAATCACATTTGAATGAAACAGAGATACAGTAGTTTGTAATGGTCAATGATCAGCTTAGGTCTTTAACAAAGAGGTCTACAATAGGCCTGAACAATTTGGGAAATATATCTATATCTGTTTTAATAATAATATTCTGTTCAAAGTTCAGATTTCAGTCTTTCTGTCAATTCTTCTGAACATGTTTAAAATGTGAAGTGACAAACTAGTACAAGAATCACATTTCAGAACATGTTTCACAGATCTATGTTTAAAATGTGAAGTGACAAACTAGTACAAGAATCACATTTCAGAACATGTTTGCACAGATCTAAACTACAGGGTTAGCAGCTTTTATGCAAAATAAGACAGGAGATTTTGTTGTTTGTGAATTATTAATTCAAATTGTGATTTCAGTTTGACTAAACCAGGTTTAAATCATGGATAGAATTTGGGACAAGCTGACACTAGACCAGGGACTAGACCAGGGAATAGACCAGGGACTAAAGCAGGGAGTTCATGTTTTTAAATGAAACCACCTCAGGCCCAAAGTGTGTCTCAAACTGTGTCATATGAACTACAATAACAGTGTACTATCACTCAAGCAGGAAACGTGTGGATATAGAACTGTGATCAGCTTCATATTTTTAATGGAGAGGTCTACAGCCAATCCTCTGTCCATAAAAGCATGTCATCTTCACCAAAGAATAGTCGTTTACGATATATTTCCATGTAGTTTTATTATGGCTGCAACAATTAATCAACTAATTGTGATCTGGACTCTGTGCATCCTAAAAGCGGATCCTAAACGTTGAGCCTAAAGACCTGTTTTAACAAAGACATTCGTATATTGTGCTTGTGTCTGCTCGTTAGTTATAGTCTAGGGCTGGACAATTAATCTAATTCATTTGATTAATTAATGTTTTTCATCATTGAGATTTTGAAAAATAGCAAAACCATGAAATCAATGATTAAGAAACAGTTTACACCTGACTATCTTACTTGAAAAGCAAGGTTATTGTGCAATCTCATTCTAATTGCAACTATTCACATTTGATTACATATCTATACAAATGTAACTGAAGGCAGTTTACAATGTCTTAAATAACAACATATGATAAGAATGAAGATGTAAAGAGCTTCTCCTGTTTGAAACACCAGCAGTCCCAGCTCTGACTTCCATTAAAATCGTAAAATCAAGATTACATTTTTGGCCAACGCAGCCCGAATATAATCTATGACACCAGTGGATGATCATGTTATAATTTGGACATTTTAAATCACAATATTGATCTAAAACAACTTCATAAAAGAAACATGTCTGCTGACTTCTGCGTTAAAAAACTGTGGTGCCCAATGGGAGCTGACGTCGCTGTAAACGTCATGACAACAAAGCATCGCATGCTCTCGGCCCCTCCTATGGATAGCTGCACATTATATATTTTTTTCATTTGTACCAAAATGAATATGCAACACTGCTGATTAAGAAAGATTACTCAAACATGCATGAATCACTCCAAATACAACTTCAGAGGGTCCATGAGAAGAAAACTACAATAACAGTTAAAAGCTCTGAAAAGTCCATTTGCAGAATAGGTCTGATTTAATCTTTAACATACATTTCATTTTTGACCAGTGTAGTCTCTTTCATAAGTTTATGGTAACAAAATGTCTAATAGTGTTATATCAATATTGTCTAGGTTGTTTTTGGACTAAGGGGGCCACCATACTCTCCTGTATTAACGGGAATCACTGTTGTATTCAACATTTATTTGGTTAAAAATGTATCAATGTACAATAGAAATAATCGTTTGGCTAATAATGGTTAGTTGCAGCCTTAGGTCTTATATAGTTCTGAAATAGATCCAGAGCATTGTAAAAGTGTTGAGGGAAGCTCCATTCTCTCTGTGTGATTCTGATGTGAGGAGGCATAAACAGGCCACACAGTCCAGCTCTGATCCACTGTCCACCATTACACTCTTCTATCTGAGAAAGAGCCATGTTTACACCAATCTTTAAACTCTTTAGACAATAGAATGTGATTTTCAGCAGTAAATGGTATTACTTTCTTGTATATTACCATGTTGCCGTATATCTGTGTGATCCCTCAGTCGTCCAGGTAGGTTCCATAGTGGTCCATGGGCGTGTATTAGTCTATGTGTCTTACCCTAGAACTATATTATATCACTGTGTAAACTACAGTGTTATAGTCCCTGTTGAAGTCTTGGATGAGGTTCAAATAAGGCTGGGCAGTTAATAAAGATTCAGTCCTGTCTAATGGTGAGACATCAGTTTGGGTGTTTTTAATGGAGAGGTCTACAGCCAATCCGCTGTCAGTAAAAGCATGTGGTTTGGAGCAGACACAAGACTTGAGGATGAAAATTTTATACATTTTTTGTGTTAAATGGCACTGATTAAATGTATTGTTTATGTTTAGAAAATCCAAATTGAAACTGAAAGCCATTTTTATTTTGTATCTGAAAAGACTAAATCAAATCTAAACGAGAAACGAGAAAATCGTGCTCGATTTTTCCCAATATTTGCTTCTTAATTAATTATCAAAAATACACTCAATGTTCTAATTTTGCAAATATCCAAAGCATCAACTGCAATACTATCCATCTCCCACCTCTAGTATGGACGATGAAATACTTGCCTGAGCAGCCAGTCTTTTCTACATTCTGTTTGCATCCAGAAGGGTTTGGAATTGGACCAAAGAGCTTAAAAACCAACAGAACTAAATCTATCAATTCCAATACCTGAGATGAAGAGGAGTTTGGGGCTTAGATTGTTGATTCTGCACAAATCTGCTGTTGCCTAGTCCTTTTTTTCCCCATTCTTTTTTACTCCTAAACCGCTATGTTTGTTTTAAACTGAACGGAGCATGTGTCTGATTGGTTAATCCGCCTGTCAATCACACCCTCTGGAATCAGGGAGACAGGATACGGCTTCAGACCGACTCATCTTTGTAACGTTTTGTCAAAGCGCTTGGTTCTGGCTGGATAGGTAAATGAAATACCACTTTATACTCTTAAATATTAAAGCTTATAGCGTTTTTGTATAGAATGAAGTGAAAGGCTTTAAACCACTGTCTCGGTTGTAAATAATATTGAGTGAAGTGTTCCTCTCTCTGAACTGTTACTCTGACTCTGGTCTATTGTATTGAACTGAAGCCAAAACTGAACCGTAATAATGATAATATATGACTCCATGTTTTTCTATGGGGCTGTTAAAGGTTATACAAAAGTATACAAGCTGATTTATGGTCATGGAGTCTGCTGCAGTTTTCCAATGGTGAGCGTTTATGATGAAAAAGCTACACTGTGCAACTTTCCTGGGTCCGCCACCTGCTCGTTTCCATGGTGATGTTATACAGAGCCTGGAGTGTTTCACAGTATGCATTATTATCTATTGACCACGTATTTCATTCGAATATTTTTGCTACTGTATTCTTACTGTATCAGCTCGTCTCTCCACAGATCTACAGCCTCTGGAGCTGGACACCTTTAATGCCATACTCTGGAACATTCTAGGCAAAGCAATATAATAACATCAGATCAGGTGTAAAATATGAGGGTCAAAACCAGGTCGAAATAGAGCCTAAACCAGGGACTAAACTAGGACTAAACCAGGTCTAAACTAGAAACCAGAGAAAACCCAGGGACTAAACCAGGTCTAAACCAGGACCTAAACCAGGACCTAAACCAGGGCTAACCCAGGTCTGAACCAGGTTTAAACCAGGTCTAAACCAGGACAACACCAGGTCTAAACTAGAGATGCACTGATCCAGCTTTGCAGTTCCAATACTGATTCAGATACTATAGATTTAAGCATTTGCCAATATCTGATATCAACTGATACCAACAGATACCAGTGCAACCACTAAAATCTGCATTTATTTCCTTAAAACAAAAATAAAGACAAAACTGATCCAAATGTGTTCTGTAACTGTTATTTATCTCACAAGTAACTGCTGAACAACTTTGTATAAATATAAATTCAAACATAGTCTAAACCAGAACTAAACCAAAGAAAAAACAGCAACAAAACCAGGACTAAACCAGGAACTAAACCAGGGATTAAACCAAAGAAAAAACAGCAACAAAACCAGGGACTAAACCAGGAACTAGACCAGAGACTAAACCAGGGATTAAACCAAAGAAAAAACAGCAACAAAACCAGGACTAAACCAGGGACTAAACCAGGGACTAAACCAGGGACTAAACCAGGGACTAAACCAGGGACTAAACCAGGGACTAAACCAGGGACTAAACCAGGGACTAAACCAGGGACTAAACCAGGGACTAAACCAGGGACTAAACCAGGGACTAAACCAGGGACTAAACCAGGGACTAAACCAGGGACTAAACCAGGGACTAAACCAGGGACTAAACCAGGGACTAAACCAGGGAATAAACCAGGGAATAAACCAGGGAATAAACCAGGGAATAAACCAGGTCTGGGTGTGTCAGGTTTAAACAGGTTTCTTTCTGTGTTTTTGTTTCTTAAGTCTGTAAAAGTAACTGAAATGTCATGAGGACACTCCCCCCCTCTGCAGAGTTTGTGTTAGAAACGTGAGGGGTTCTCAAAGTGCAGTGTGAGGTCTCTGTCTGCACAATATGATCTTTACATGTTACGTCTTTGTTTAGTTTTAGTCCTGCAAGTTTTAACAGCTCCAATATTCTGCTAAACTGCCTTTTCCCTCTATAACCCTGTTCCAATGTGATGAAATGTCCCACAGTGAGGTTTTAACCCTGTTCTACTGTGATGAAATGTTCCACAGTGGGGTTTTAACCCTGCTTGAGTGAGAGTACATTGTTATTGTGGTTCATTTGACACAGTTTTTGCCTGTTGTGTTTAAGACGCACTTTGGGCCTGTGAAATCCCTCAGTCGTCCAGGTAGGTCCTATTGCAAAAGAAAATGTATTTCTGTCAACTGGACAAAAGTTTTGCAATAATAGGAGAGGTGTTAGTAATACTAGAAGTAGTAGCAGCAGTAGCACCAGTAGTAGTATAGTAGTAGCAGCAGTAGCAGCAGCAGCATCAATAGTAGTAGTAGTAGTAGTAGTAGTAGTAGTAGTAGTAGTAGTAGCAGCATCCTTTATTTCATGTACCTCACTAATTATTTTAAGTAGTTTTAGTTTGACATAGAGAATGACTTTGTCTAAAAGTAGAAAGTGGGACAGAAACAGTGTTGTAGATTTAACCCTTTGTTCACAGTTTCAATGGCACATGTACGTCTGATCTCACACTCCTGTTCTCCTCCTCTGTGTGGGTCCAGGAAATCTGAGATCAAGTCCTCTACATGCAACTGTCCTTCAGCTAAACAACAGGAGCAGGGCCTGGTCTAGACCCTGGTCTAGTCCCTGGTTAATCCATGTTAAAACACAGATTAGTTCTGGTTTAGTACTGGTTTACTCCATGTTAAGACAACACAGTTTAGTCCCAGATCAGGCCTGGTTTAAGTCCCGGTTCAGTCCCTGGTTCAGTGCCCAGTTCAGTCCATGTTAAAACACAGTTTAGTCCCAGTTTAGTCCTGGTTTAATCCAGGTTTAATCCTGGTTTAATCCTGGTTTAGTCCCTGGTTCAGTCCCTGGTTCAGTTCATGTTAATACACAGTTTTGTCCTGGTTTAGTTCAGGGTAAGAAGTCCTGATTTAGTCCTGGTTTAGTCCCTAATTTGAACCTGGTTTAGTCGCTGGTTTAGTCCAAATGTGTCAAAATTTTGGTCATATTTTAATCCTGTATTACAATATTTTAGCCTTATTTTTGGCACTGTTCAGACTGGGTTTTGGACCATATGGTTATGATCTGGTTTAGTCCTAGTTTAGACATGGTTTAGTTCTGGCTTACTCCTGGTTTAGCTTTGGCATTGACCTACTTTCACTAAATCCAGAGTTTAGCCCACATTAGTCCTGCTTTAGTTCTGGTTTAGTCTTGGTTTAGTCCCCGTTTGGCCCTGGTCGCTGGCTCTGGCCTTCAATTGACCGTGCCTAATATTTTGGCGTGTCCCTTGTTCTGACCGCCACAGCCTTGTATCTCTCCCCGACAAAAAGGCGTTCCAAAGCGGGCTGTTTCTCTGTCATACCCCCACCTCCGCCTCCGGACCGTTAGACCAGAGATAACACACCTAACCGCGAATGCAACCGTTACTCCCGAGAAAAAACCAACGCTTTTACGCACAACGAGAGCGCTCCTAGACCAACCCCAGCGGCCATCGTACATCCGAGCCCCCTCCCGGAGATCAGGGCGGAGCTGAGCCGACATCCAGTCACCATCCTCCGCCTGTGCCCACCAAACACCTCCATCAACACCGCGTTTCCAACCCGAGACAAAGCACCTCGAGTGGGAATCATGTCAGCCCCGTGTCGCGGCGTGTTTCCCGGCCACATCCCCGCTTTCCACACCTAGGAGGAGAGCCAAACCCCGGCTGCTCCTGGCCCACATCAGGGGCTCCTTAAAACAACCATCCACAGTGAAAACCCCAAGCACACAAAGCCCGAGAGGAGCACGGTTCATTCAGAAAAATAAACAATTATCGCGTTAGCAGCGAGCGTTACTCAGCGGATTCCTCTCCACAAAGACCAGAGACAAACCCGAGACAGACCAGACCATCCGCACTCGTCCAAGCTCCAGGCGCAGTGTTAAATGGCCAAATATCTGCGGGATTAAAGCACAAATCAAACGGAAAATAAACTGCACTCACCGCTGTCTACGAACAAAGCAAGGCGCGTGTTCCAACGAGGATCCAACCAGGCGTGTGTCCGCAAAGGATGGTCCAAACTCGCGAATTATTTTGTGGTTAAATGTGAAAATTTAGTGAGAATGTTTGCGCTCATGTTTGGTCCCTGGCGTCAGTACAATCTATGGTACGGTCCCTGCCCGTTCTCCCGGAGCGCAGAGGAGGAGACGCACGCTGCGTTTTGGCCGTTTCCGGTACAGATTCGGTCCAAATCCGGTCCAATCATGGGTCCAACCATGACCCAAGCTAACGGAGCCGTGCGTGGGCGCTGCGGGTACACAATAATACTCCTATATATTCGCTTTTACAAGAGTTAAAGTGCGTATTGATATGTCTTGACGAGTCTCAAATTACTTAAATTGGTGTGATGATACCTGTTGTAAATATAAATTATAGTTTTACACCAATCAAGAAGCAAACTGAAAATAAAAGTTGAAACATATGTTGAAAATTACAGGAATTAAAAAGTTCTATTTTAGAGTTCCACACTGATGGGCGAATTCTATCCAAAAGTTTGACAAAATGTACATGTGATAAACACATTTTTTCAGATTATTTCAACAAAATAAAGGTGTTTTCTTATATATATTTTTATTTTTTAAATTATAATTTCTGTGAGAGGAAAGACAGAGTTTTGGCAAAGTGTACAACATGGTTGCTAGGTAACAGTTATAGAATTCCCTAGCGTGATGTCATAATTTTTAACCAGGAAGTAATATTTGAAACCTAAAAACTTGCCAAACTGGGATTTTTTTTTCTTATAATTGTTATTAAAATCTTAAATATAATAATCTTAAGTGTGTTTTAGTACAATGAGTAGTCCAACCTGTCACAGGCATTTTAATAGGTCTAATATACTAAACGAAACAAAGGTATAACACTGGGTTAAACTGCTGTGTTTTAATTTCCATAGTAACCAAAACTTCTGTATTAAAAGTGCACTTTTCTATCTTGCATTTATTCAATTACAGTTTTTTATTGTTCAAAAATACCTTGAAAAAACATGGAATCTTATTGTGAGTGGGCTCCCCTCTCCATAGATCTGACCAGTAACTTGGTCTGGTGGCATCATCTGTTTGTTTCCAAGGAGATTTAGAAGTTTAATGCCATACTGTGGAACATTCTAGGCAAAGCAATAACATCTCCATGGAGACAAGCAAGTAGCGTCTCTTACACTAGAAAAGTTACACAGAGCACCTTTAAGTTTTTAGTTACATGGGTACTATTTGCCAAATGTTGTTGTTCAGACAGTCCTGGCTGAATCCAGTTTTAGACCTGGTTTAGACCTGTTTAAGTCCTGATTTACCGGTCTTTTGGTCATTTATATGTTTACTTCAATTTCTTTCTTCAAACTGTGATAATCTTGAACAAACACACTCTGAAATCCAACAACCCAGACCTGATCCACTCCTAGTCCAGCCTGGTTCAGACCCAGATTGTGACGTATGCTGACGTCACGTTTACAGTACAGTCTCTTCAGCAACTGTCACTCAGAAAAACAAAATCTTATTGTACAGCAGCATACACAGGGCATCAATGACATCTAGTGGACAAGTACTACTACTGCTACTACTGCTATTATGCTGCTATAGTCGCAGTAGTAGTCGCAGTAGTATACTACTGCTATTACTGCGACTACTACAGCGACTACTACAGCGACTACTACTGCAACTACTGCTACTGCTTTGATACTTCTGACACCCCTAAAGTAAGGACACATTTTAAGTGCAATAAACATAAACTAAATGAAAAAAATGCACTGTCTTTTGGCTAAAAGTTACATACTGTGGCTTTAATTGTTTAGACATGCTTTGGTCCCTAGTTTAGTCTTGGTTTAGTCCTGTTTCAGTTTAGTCCTGGTTTATCCCTGATTTAGTCCTGGTTTAGTTCTGGTTTATCGCTGGTTTGCACCTGGTTTGTTCTGCTTCCAGTCCTGCTTTAGTCCTGGTTTTGTTCTGGTTTAGTCCCTGATTTTGTCCTGGTTTAGTCCCTGGTTTAGTCCTGGTTTAGGGCCTGGTTTAGTCCTGGTTTAGTTCCTGGTTTTGCCTTGGTTTAGCCCTGGTTTAGACCTGGTTTAGTCCTGGTTTAGTCCCTGGTTTTGCCCTGGTTTAGTCCCTGGTCTGGTCCCTGGATTAGCCCTGGTTTAGTCCTGGTTTAGTCCTGGTTTAGCCCTGGTTTAGCCCTAGTTTAGACCTAGTTTAGTCTTGGTTTAGTCCTGGTTTAGCCCTGGTTTAGCCCTAGTTTAGACCTAGTTTAGTCTTGGTTTAGTCCTGGTTTAGCCCTGGTTTAGGCCTGGTTTAGGTCTGGTTTAGTCCTGGTTTAGTCCCTGCCGTCTTTGTGCCCTTCTTTTAAACATCTGATAAATGCACAGACTGCATCAGGATTTACAAATCTACAAACATGAAAATAATTAAAGTTTTGTGTGAACAGGAAGTGAGAGGGAGGTGCCTGTGGGTGAACTGCAGCAACACCTGCACCACATCTACAAACTTATTTTTCAGTTTGACCAAAATGTTTAACCCGTCTGGATTACTTTATATTTGGTTGTTTTGGGGATTTTTTCTTGGTTCAAAATCGTCAAGATCATGTGACTGCAACTGTAAGTTTTATTTTTTATTTCTTTAGAGTAGTGTTGTGTACAGTTTTTACTTATATTTTAAATATCAGCACAGATGGGTAAAAGTACAAGTACAAAGTAGTCATCCCCAAGTAAGAGTAAAAATGGTTTGGGAAAAGTGTAATGTGGACATAACATCTGCTTTATAATCTGAAGTGAATATAATGTGAAGGACAAAACATATCTTCAGAAATAAAGCACAAAATCTGGTATTTTCAAAGGACAGGACTGGTTTAGTCTCGCTTCAGTCCTGGTTCAGACCTGGTTCAGACCTGGTTCATTTGAAAATATCAGATGCTTTATTTCATGATTTGTCCTTCACATTACATTCATGCCCGAGCACGAATGTGCAAGGATGAAAGACGGCTCAGTAGCGCCACCTTAAAAATCGATTTACATTGCACCAATGGCCCGGTCCC
This sequence comes from Periophthalmodon schlosseri, assembly GCA_000787095.1. Lineage (NCBI taxonomy): Eukaryota > Metazoa > Chordata > Actinopteri > Gobiiformes > Gobiidae > Periophthalmodon > Periophthalmodon schlosseri. The sequence goes on along the minus strand of KN483352.1, from coordinate 5,469 downwards.
GAAGAAAGTCATCGTAGACAAATGAAACATCAAAGCATCAAAAATAGGTCACGTCAGGACATGTAAAAAATGATATTATGGCCCCGCCCTCAACCCTACAGGAAGTCGGCCATATTGGATCAAACCCGTTATTGACAAAATCACTCATCATAATCTTTTGATATCTCCTCCAACATGTTGTTTTCACCAAAAACACTTCAAACTTGACACAAAACACATGTGCAATAAAAGGTTATCAATTAACTTTGAAAGAAAATGTTGGCCATTGTCATGGTGATTTTTCAACAAAATGTAAATTTTTGGAAAAATGTAAAAAAATCCTATCTTTCATAAGCATTGTCGGATTTGAATGGACCCAATGAAGCGTGTTATGATATGCAAATTAGGTTCAATCCATTTGTCGTGGACTTGTGAAAAAATTTATAGAGAGGCTCTTCATAATGGGGAACAAGCTGACAAAGTCCCATCATTCTAACTTTTATTGTTTAGGTGTAAAAAATGGTAGAACAAAAAGATTATTATTATTATTATTATTTCCACCAAGTAAATAGCTCCTGAGGGAAAGAAATAAAACTCTCGAAAATTGGCACAAAATTAGACATCGACTCAAATTTAATTTGTATTACTCAGTGGTGCCCTCTGGAAAATTAAAATGCATTACAAGATAGGAGGGGGCGGAGCCTATTTTTTCACTACGGCACATAAAACTTGGCAGGTACATAGAGCATCTTGAGATAGACAAAAAAGTATATTATGGCCCGCCCTAAACTACACAGGTATTGGGTCAAATTTACTTTAACATACGAACAAACTTGTCCTAGGGTTTTGATCAGATGGGCTCCAAACTGAGCCAGCATCATCAGGAGATATCTGGGGTCAAAAGTTGTTAAAAGAATTTACATAAGTCTCAGGGTGTGGTCATGATGAGCTCTTAATGAAGCGGCCATGTTGAAAGCTTAAAAATCCCTATAACTCTTGCAAAAATTGTCAGATCTGGATGAACACAATGTAGTGTTTATGTATTTTGATGAACTGGACACAATGATGTGTGAATTAAACTTGTATCTTTAAAAGTGGCTCTCCAGAGCCCCCTGCAAAGTTAGAATAGGATGGAAAAATTCTGTTTGTTGTATACAAATAAAATTTGGTACCCAGACCCTTTATATCTGTCAGGATCCCAGTTTTTCCCTGTGTGTTCTTGTGCTGTCTCCCTCCTTCCTTCTGTGTCTGTGTTCCTGGAGCTGGGCGGAGAGTCTGGCACCACCCTCACCAATGGTTACCACCCACTACTCACCTGCAGCCTATCAGCAATCAAGCTTTAACCTCTGGACTACAAAGACTCTGCTCATTTCGCCACATGCGGCCAGATCGCCAGTTTTTTGGACCCACTGATTACCTCAGCCCCATCCAGCTCTCAACACCCAGCCTTTGCATTTTCTTTGAAATAAACCCTGTTCAATTTTTGATTCCTGTGTCTGCACCTTTGATCCACCATTCATTACGACAGAACGATCTGGGCACCATGGATCAAGCAGACTGCTTGATGGTATAAATGATAAAATATATAATTACTCACTGCTCATTCGGCCCTCCTTCCTCCACCTCAGCTCCCACCTGCTTCGTTTGTGCCAGTGGTGCCTGAGCACAGTACAGACTGGCCAACACCCCTGGATCCTGTTTCCGTTTTTTTTTTTTTTTTTTGGTCCTGGTCCTTGCCTGCTTCTGTTCCTAAGCCACTGCTGGACACATCTCTCCGTCCGGGGCTGTCGTCTCCCTGTCTCTGTTGCAGCTCCGCTGGACACTGTTTTTTCCATCCAGGGTCCTCCTCATGTCTCCAAATCCTCGCCTTGACCGTTGCAGCTCCGCTGGACAGTTTTCTGTCCAGGGACCTCCTCGTGCCTCCTGCTCTTCACCCTGTCTGTTGCAGCTCCACTGGACACAGTTTTCCGTCTAGGGGGCTTGTCTCCTGCTCCTTGCCCTTTTTCTGTGGACCCATGTCTTCTGCCTCCGTGACTTTTTTGGGCCCTGTAAACAGGGCCCAAAAAAGTCAATGGGAAGTGAAAACACATTGTTTGTCGTAATCCAGTGAAATTCGGTACACTCATTCTTTTTGTTATTAATATTTTTTATTGCATTTAACAATTTACAGCCCCCCCCCATAGATGGGTAACGGGTAAGCACAGCATATACACACACACACATGTATATAAATAAAGAATACATAAAGTAAAATACATAAATAAATAATAATAATAACAATAGTGACAGAAACACCAATAACAACAATAATAGTAATAATTATCATTGTACACTCATTCTTGAGCAAAACCACACCCATTTCCTCCATGAAGGCGGCCATTTTGAATCAAAATAGGCAGATGGCCAAAATCTAGACCTTGTACTTTAACTTTAACTTGTTCTAGGGTTTTTATCCAAAGGACTTCAAACTGAGGCAATATCATCAGGACATACAGTTGAAACCAGAAGTTTACATACACTTTATAAAAACACACGTGCTTTTTTTTCCCTCACTGTCTGACATGAAATCGGACTAAACTTTTCCTGTTTTAGGTCTGTCAGGATTACATTCTATTTGCTAAATGCCAGAATAATGAGAGAAGGATTTTTTTAGACAATTTTTCATTACTTTCTTCAAAGTCAGAAGTTTACATAAATTTCATTAGTATTTGGTACCATTGTCTTTAAACTATATGGCTTGGGTCAAATGTTTTGGATATCCTTCCACAAACTTCTGACAATAGTTGGCATGAATTTTGTCCCATTCGTTCTGACAGAACTGGTGTAACTGAGCCAAGTTTGTAGGCCGCCATACTCACACATGCCTTTTCAGGTCTGCTCATACATTTTCAATAGGACTGAGATCAGGGCTTTGTGATGGCCGCTCCAAAACACTCACTTTGTTACCCTTAAGCCACTTTGTAGCCAGTTTGGCAGTTGCTTCGGGTCAATGTAAATTTTGAAGATTTGCGCCTAAGCTTTAACTTTTTGGCTGATGTCTTGAGATGCTGCTTCAGTATTTCCACATAATGTTCTTTCCTCATGATGTCATCTATTTTGTGAAGTGCACCAGTCCCTACAGCAGGAAAACAACCCCACAACATGATGCTGCTACCCCCATATTTCACACTTGGGATGGTGTTCTCAGGCTTGCAAGTTTCCCCCTTTTCCCTCCAAACGTAACGATGCTCATTATGGCCAAACAGTTCAATTTTAGTTTCATTAGACCACAGGACATGTCTCCAAAAATTCAGGTCTTTGTCCCTGTGTGCATTTGTAATCTGGCTTTTTATGTTTCTTTTGGAGTAATGGCTGCTTCCTGCAGAGTGGCCTTTCAGCCCATGTCGGTACAGTACTCGTTTCACTGTGGATAATGACACACTCTTACCAGCTTCAGCAGCATCTTCACAAAATCTTTTGCTTTTGTTCTTGGGTTGATATGCACATTTCAGACCAAAGCACGTTCATCTCTGGGACACAGAACCCATCTCCTTTCAGCAGCATCTTCACAAGGTCTTTTGCTTTTGTTCTTGGGTTGATATGCACATTTTGGACCAAAGCACGTTCATCTCTGGAACACAGAACCCATCTCCTTTCTGAGTGGTATGATGGCTAGACATTCCCACAGTCTTTATACTTCTTTATACTTGCTTATAATTGTTCGAACAGATGAATGTGGCACCTTCAGGCATCTGGAAATTGCACCAAGGATGAACCAGACTTGTGCAAGACCACAATTCATATTTGTGGACTTCTGATTACTTTTGACTTTCCCATGATGTTACACAAAGTAGCAGTGTGTTTCAGGTGTGCCTTCAGATACATCCACGGGTGTTTCTCTTTGTAACTCAAATGTTGTCAATAAACCAGTCAGAAGCTTCCAAAGACGTGACATCATCATTTGGGTTTTCCCAAATTGTTTGAAGTCATAGTAATCTTACTGTATGTAAACTTCTGACTTTGAAGACAGTAATGAAAAATTGTCTAAGAAAAATCCTTCTCTCATTATTCTGGCATTTAGCAAA
>KN483350.1:1933-15006 GCA_000787095.1 Periophthalmodon schlosseri | reverse complement strand
TTATTCATTGCAATGAGTTTATAAGCAATTTTCAGAAAAATGCCAGAGCGGAGTTTTGCTGTGATGGTAAAGATAACAACAACTTCATGATTATTGGACTATTTATTTTAGCAGCAGCAGCAGCAGCAGATATTTTGACCTCAAGAGCTGCTTATACAGTATATAATTGTATACAATAGTAGCAGTAGTAGTAGTAATAATAATGCAAATAATAATAATTTAAGTAATTCACCAAAATACTATTTATAATGAAAAATGTCCACATACCTTTTCTTAAGAGAACATAAGAGAACCTCTATTTTTTCTGGCAGTGGTTAAATTGCAGTGTTGCAACAGAAAAGTACAAGATCACACAAGATGCCACAAAAATAAACTCCACATCGTCAGTTTGCCGCAGATAGATGAGTTCACTAAATATGACTCTAAATATGCTCTAGATATGACTCAGTGTCTCCATCTCTGAAACAGGACTGTGCCTTAGACAGAATTATCTCCTGTTTATAACCCCATCCTCAGACCTAAATCTAAACAAGGAAAACAATAGTGCTAGCTTGTATGCTAATAGCAAGTATGCTAATAGCCAGTATGCTAATAGGTGTGAGAGCATCCATTAGGGGCCTGAATGATTATGCAAAATATGACTCAAACTTAGCGTAGTTCAATAGACCTAGCTAACAAACTTTAAACAAACAGATGTGTTAGCTTCAATGTAGTAGCTCCTCCTAGGGGCCTGAATGATTATGCAAAATATGACTCAAACTTAGCGTAGTTCAATAGACCTAGCTAACAAACTTTAAACTTCAGACAGATATAAGGCAGTGTCCAGCAGTAATCTGACCAGAACTGAAGAAGCGGCTTGGATGAGCAGCCAAACGTCTTCACTACAACTTTTTGTCCAGTTGACAGATTTGAATTTTTCTTTAACTACAAATATGACTCACTTTACTCAAACACAGATATGAGCCCAGAACTGCACAGCGCTATTTACACAAGCTATATGTGTCCATTAATGGCTATTGTGTTTCCCTTTATGTTAGTGCTTTACTTAAACGTAAGACAGAATGCAGATTATCTCACTTAAGCCTCTCTTTATGCTCTGAGACGCTCAGAGACCCACACGGCTCAAACGGCAGCGGCCTATTCAAAGTGAACAGGTCCATTAGAGCATATTCATGAAGCACTTAGCCCCATTCTGTTACAATAAGACATTCATCCACACACACATTTGGACCAGAGCGTGGGCCAGGGCACAAGTGCGTCTGGTTCACTTTATCTGGAGGTAAAAGAACGGCACATTTATCTTTTAATGCAGCGATTTATGCAAACAGTTAAAGATACAGTATGTCACTTTCTGGAGGTGGCACATCATAGCTAACCTGTTAGCCGCTGCGTTCCAAATAGGAAGTGAGCATGTGCGCACTTCCGGCTCCATCGACTCTGGCTCCAATTCACTTTCTATTGAAAAACTGTGTCCCCTTTCTCTGTAACTGCTGCCGTCAAACTTGTCATTTTGGTCTTAAAATGTTAATTATTAATTGATCCGCTCTACGTGATCCTGGTCTTTTTATTTCACTATTGTGTCCGTAAATCAAGATATGAACATTAATAACAGACAAATCAGGCGCCTTCTTTCCCTGAGGTCGCTCCCGCTAGCGTTAGCAACAGGTTTGATTGACAGCGTTGCTAAGCGCCCGCTCCCTGCTAAACCACCGTAGCAGGAGGGAAGAGGCGTTACCTTCAACAGCCTGGCTCCAGATTGGCTCTTTGGTTGCTATGATACTCGCAGTTGGAATTCCAAATATGGAACTCTGCTCTAAACTCGCCGCTATAACCGCTCTGGCCTCGATGAGCTTCATTTGACTGGAGCCGAACGCTGTGGGCGACGTCACACTCACTTAGTCCACTATGGAAGTAAGTTCATTTGGTGGTGCTCAGATTACAGTTACTTTTCTAAAATCAAAATAATACGTTGAAGGACTTGAACACACAATTTGCACAGTAATAATGAGAAAAATATCAAACTCGGCTCTTGTGGTGAGGCAGGTGTGATTTTTCCTTCTCTAATCAGCGATAGGAAACAGAACAAACAGTGAAACAAACATAGAGCTGTTTTAAATCCTGTGTTACGTCTTTACATATAATTTAAATGAAACTCAGCGTAAAATTACTCTAAGTATTCAGAATGCAGTATTCTGATTGGACCATGTACCAGAATACTTTACAAAATACATTTGAGTGCAGGTAATTCAGTATACTGTAACTAAATACATTTTCAAAGTATTCTTCAAATCACTGTCTGCAAGTAAGAATCAGCTTTTCAGTTTAATACACAACCAAAATAATAATAATAGAAAAAAAAAAAAGTATATTTTAGTGTATTTTTTGCCTAAAAGGTAATATATTGTGGCTTTAATGAAAAAAAAAAAAATGGTGTGATATATTTTGTCATTGTGGGGCCAGTGATGGTTTGGTCCTGTTCAAGTCCTGGTTTAGTCCTGGTCTTGTCCAGGTTCGGTCCCCATTAAGTCCCCGTGCACTGGGGGCACAGACAGGGGCGGGATAAGAGCTGCTAACCACTCTGCCACTGTGGAGCTGTGATGATGGATGAGGTGATTTGAGAGAGGGGAAGGATACAGGGACGTGTGTGCGTGGCATCTGGTTTATATGGTAAATAGAACTAGAATATGCTTTTAAACCAATTAGCTCGGGTCATTTTGGGGAAGTGGGGACGTCCAGGTCAAAGTCGATTTAAGTGGATTTTGATGCCAAAGAAAGAAATAACAAGGTGGGCATTTGGGACCAAGTGAGGTTTTATTTGATATTTAAGGTTTAAATGCTGAATTATCATTATAATTAGAACTTTAATGATGCAGAGATGATGTTTTATTAAAATATGTTCCAATATTACTGAACAAGTAGCTAAAAAGAGGGTCATCCTTCAGTGAATCCATTTGTACTTGTGTGTGTCTTAAAATGGAAAAAAACATGGGTCATTTTAAACAGTTTGCAGTGATCCAAACTTCCTCATTTACCTTATGAATTCAGAACATCCTCATTATTCACAGAGATGAGTTTATAAGCGCAACCTTCAGAGACCAGAGTGGAGTTTTACCGTCATGCTAAAGCTAACAACAACTAGCATGCTATCCACGCACTTCCTGATTCTCTGACATACACCACTTTATAATTAGATAGTACACAGCGGATTTATTTGAACTAAGAACAATTTTGCTTAAATTCGTGGGGAAAAAATCTGGTACAGGGTCAGTGAACGTCTATAACTTTTAATATATATATATATTTTTTAAGAAAGCATATTTTTAATCAGCTGGCCCTGTAAAGTAAGCAATCAGTAATAACAAAATACTTGATATAGTCCCGCCCCTTGTTAGTAGCCAGAGCCAATAAAATTTCACGGGAGGAAACTTACACCAATCGTGTGAGTCTTTTGTCTGAGCCAGCTGTCAATCGACGAGGACACGCTTAGTCTGAGTGCGCAGTGCGGAAGTGCAACAAGCCACACGCAGAGCCGAGAGCCGAGAGCCAGGAGCCGAGAGCCAGGAGCCAAGAGCCAGGAGCCAAGAGCCAGGAGCCAAGAGCCAGGAGCCAAGAGCCAGGAGCCAAGAGCCAGGAGCCAAGAGCCAGGAGCCAAGAGCCAGGAGCCAAGAGCCAGGAGCCAAGAGCCAGGAGCCAAGAGCCAGGAGCCAAGAGCCAGGAGCCAAGAGCCAGGAGCCAAGAGCCAGGAGCCAAGAGCCAGGAGCCAAGAGCTGAGACCAGAGCAGAACAGCAAACTCTCAGCCTGAAGCTGCTTATTCCTCCACTGCCTTCGTCATCACAAAGAAAATCTAACACTTTAGTTCAACAGTTTAAAAATCCATCTACAAAACTTGTGGAAAATGTCTGAGAGGCTGCAGTCTGATTTACACAAGAGGCTGTGTTTGGGGAGCTACACAAGGAGCTGGATTCACAAGCGTCAAGAGTCGGAATTTCTCATGAACAAGTAACAACGTGGCTCCTTTAAGTATTTTAGTGAGAAATGTCTAAAATGCACGTGTATGTCAGCTGTTGTAATGGTTAGATTGTCTAAGCTAATTGCTAACGTTAGCTACATCTGTGTAGCGTTAGCTCCTTGCCGTAAACAATGCTTTGTTAGAATCTAACGTTATGCTTCTGTCGCTGTGACTGACGTGTGTAAGAGGAAATACGTCACGTGTTTATTTCTGGTGCAAACCTGTAAGTGTTTGGTTTATGGGACGAGTTGAGCCTAAATGTTTGTATTAGCTTTTGTCCTTTTGTCCAGTGAACAAAATATAACGTTAGCTGCAGTCAGGCTGCAAGTCCAGCTGTTGTAATGAAAACTATGAGTAAACATGAACACGTCACAATCTACAGCTTCTACATGGACGTTTGGTCGAGTGGCTGCCAACATTCACAGAGAGGTGAGGATTTTAATGTAAATCAGGCCTGAACATAGTAATAAGCTGCAGTGTAGACATGTATTTGCATTGGAATGACTGAGCCCCACACCAACATGTTTCACACATTCTCAACAACAATGAGCCAAAGTCAGATCACAAAAGGGCTGTGAACAGTGGGACAGTGAACACACACTGCAGGATCTACTGAAATAACGTGTCTGTGATGAAACACGCTGACAGCTCCACAGCTCCACAGCATTTCAGGAGTGTCAGAGGGTTTTCTGAAGAAGCTGGAGCAAGGAGAATCTTCTGGTGCAACACCTGGACAAAGGTAAATGTAATATGTTAGTGTTGTTTCAGTCAGAACCGGAGTTTGACTCTGTTCAGTCAAATAAGGAGGAGCAAGGCCGTTAAGAGCTTTAAAAACAAACAATACAATTTTAAATTCAATCCTAAAAGAAACCGAAGCCAGTGGAGTGATAAAGAGGTGCTGATGTCTGGGGGGGTTGGTCAAAAACAAGCACGAGACACAAGACTGTATATATAAATGGAACTGGTTCAACTCTGGCTTCAGTTCACTTTACATTGGAGAACCCTCTCATCCTCTCACTCTCTGTAACTGCTGCTGTCAGGCTCGTTATTTTTGTCTTAAAATGTTCGTATTAACCCGCTCTACATGATCCTGGTATTTTTATTCCGCTATTGTGTTCGTAACTCAGGATATGAACATTAATATGAGACAAATCAGGCGCCTTCTTTCCCCGGGGTCGCTCCTGCTAGCGTTAGCAACAGGTTTGACTGACAGCATTGCTAAGCGCCCTGCTAAAGTGGTACCAACAGCCTCGCTCCGGATTGGCTCTTTGGTTGCTATGATACTCGTGGTCTAAATTCTAAATATGGAACTCGGCTCCAAATTGGCCCCTGTAACTGCTCTGGCCTCGATGAGCTTCATTTGACTGGAGCCGAACGCCGTGGGTGACGTCACACTCACTTAGTCACTTCTTTACACAGTCGATGAGACGCCCACATAACGTGCTTTACAGTAATCTCTTCTTGAGCTGATAAAAGTGTGAATAATCTTTTCAAGGTCGGCTTCACGTTCGATAAAAGACGTAATTGATAAAAACTTGCCAAATTTAAAATCGTTGTGGAAATGACCCAGAGGTTCCTTACAGTCGATTTTAACTTGGATGATAACGAACCAAAGTCTGAAAATGCAAATAACCAAATAAAATGTATTCTCTTTTATCCTTGTTTAAGCAGAGGAAATAATTACATAAATTTAATACATATTTGGATTTTTTTTAGTCTGTGAAGGAAAAGTAGAAGACCATTTGGGGACAGTGAATCCATTTTCTGATAGAGACGAAGCTAAAATCAGTGATGTGTGAAAAGGCTCCTGTGTTTCCTGGTTTTTATTGTGAACAAACCAATCGCCTTAAATGGAGCCTCAGCCCATTAATAATGAACGCTTTGTCATTTCCAACTTTTGTTAAATGTAGAAAAATGAAAACTTTATGAGGGCTGCTCGCATGAGGAATCCTGCTAATAATAAATAAGTTAGCTCTGGCGCTCACTTTGGACTTGGACTCAAATCTAAGAGCGTCAGCTAATGTTTTTTTACGCCTCATGTAATGTACAATGTAACTCCAAGAATGTGCCTCATCGGACCGAGGAAAATGTGGAGCTCGCCCACTCACTTCAGACCATGAAACTCTCTCTGAATCTTTCCATATGAAGTTATCTGAGGTCCAGGTTCAACTCAGACCAATGGGAAATATATGTTTGCTTGTAAATAAAGAAATTGGGCAAAACTGTTGCCAGTGCCTGAACCTGCAGAGAGATGACACATACTCACTGGACAGGCCTCATGTGAAAGAACCTCCAGAGTTCACACACCGAGCTGCACAGGCTGCACTAGCACTGAGTCATGAGTGGAGCAGGTGCTGGGGTTTAGGTAGTGACCATTCAGATCAGAGAGAGGCATTTCAGGTTTAAAACAACTGGATTTGAGCTTTGAAACTGGCAACCCAAATATGAGACTCATGTGAGGCTCATTCCCTTATTTGTTTTGGGTTTAAAACCAAAACTGGAAAATGTAAAACAAGTTGTTATTTTAATTTAGTCTTAAACTGAATTTCCTTTTTGCCCATGTTTACCTCATGGAGCGACGCTCAAAGCCCCGGGGCAGGTGCCCAGTGAAGCTCACGTCATTCTGGTTCCGGGGCCGGGTTCTGCGCAGAGGCAAAGGACAGGTGAGGGGATGATGGGTGCTCTGTCTGCGGCCCCCTGGAGGCCGCGCAGAGGCAGAGCGGTGATCACTGTACTAACCGTGTGAGGCCGAGACAGAAGCTGCACTCGAGTTGGACAGGAGCTGTTACACACAGCTCCAAAAGTCGCTCGTATAAACTGGTGAATGTTGTAATAAAACAAATATCCAAACAAATCCCATCATGATGACGACACGCAAAGTGTTGAGGTCAAAGTCCCGCCGCCCGTGACGAGCAGCAGCTGCATCCGCCGGCCGAGTTCAGGGACCCTCTCCTCAGCGGTCAGCCGCAGAGCTGCCGATGCCGGCGCTCCCCGGTCCCACCGATCCACAGAGGCAGAGATGTTCTGTGAGCCGCCCGGAGCAGTGAGCCCCGCTCTGCCGCTGACTGCTGGGTTCAAACGGGGGTAATAGGACCACAGAAAGACAGTGTATCCACGATCTCACTCTGCCCACATCCTCTGACCTGCCCGCGGCTTCGCCTCTGCGCTGCCCCCGGTGCCTGGGCTGAGAAGAGCTTCACTGGCCCTTGGCGCTGGCTCTTGGGGGAAACATGGGCCAAAACAAGTATCTCCAACAATCTCCAAACTCCAAACAGCTTCACCACAGGAAGTCGCTTTTCGTTTTTCAGTTTTGTTTTTAAACTAAAACAAATAACGGATTGTTTCACGATTTTCTATTTTGTTTTGAGATTTCCCATTTAAAAAAAAAAAACAAAAAACAAAAAACGAACTGAAATAATCCACATCTCAACCACTGCGAGTCTTTATTCAAAACTGTACGAAATATATGAAATGGCTCCAGTTAAACGTTCACTATCATTTTCATGCTGTTTCATGACATTTACCGAAGTGAAGTTGTAATTTCCTGCGGTCTTTGAACGCGTAGGATATAAACACTATACAGTGCATTCATGTTTATTCAATATGCATATTTTCTAAAGCCATTCATATAAGAAGGATTAGGATTAGACTGGAGGTGTACGGAAACATAATCCAGGCACCGTTATCAAAATGTGTGACTCGTAGATCTTAAGTAGTGAAGTATGAAGTTGTCTATAAAACTGTTAAAGATTATAATATTATGTCTACGGATCACTTCATTTGTTTGCGTTTTAAGGTGAAAAATATCAAGCCTTGTTCTTTTTGTTTTGGAGTCGGAAGCAGGTTTTATTGTCCAGTAATCAGGAAGTGTGCGTTATCATGCTAGTTGTTGTACCACTCCACTGTGATGTAATTGGACTGATCTGAAATGCGCTGGGTAAGTGAGGAATAACTCTGGACCACCGCAAACACTTTAAAATGAACGAGTTCTGTTTTGCGACTGAAAAATGGGTCAAATGCAGAGGATAAATCCACTACAGGGAAAATAAAATCTACAAATGATTATTTAATGAGGTAAAAATGTCCAAATACTTTTTTTCACATGTAAAAATGAACTTAAAGAGCAGAGTTTCATGACGGCGTCTCTGAGCAGTGTGTGGTCCTGGGCTCTGTCTGTTTATCCACTCACTGCCCAGACTGACCCCTCTCCTTTCCTCTCCTCCCTTCTTCTCCCCCCTTTTCGCTCCTTCTTCCATCTCTTCCCCTCTCCTTTCTCTCATCTCCTCCTTCCCTCACTTCCCTCTCCCCCTCCTCTCTCCTTGCCTCTCCTCCTCTATTCCAGTCTCCTCCGTTTCCATCCTCTCCTCCTCCCTCATTTTCATCCATCACTTCCCCTCTTCTCTCTCTCCCTTCTGCTAAGTCTCTTCCTTCTCCACTCTCCTCCTCCCCTGTCTCCCTTCTGTTCCCTCTCTTCCCCCTCCTCCCTCTCTTTCCTCTCCTCTCTCCCTTGTCCCCCCTCAGCTCCTCCTCTCTCCCTCCTCTCTTCCCTCTCCTCATCTCCTCCTCCCTCCTGTCCTCCCTCTCATCCCCTCTCCTCCCTCTCATCTCCTTTCTCCTCTCCTCCCTCTTTCCTGTCCTCCCTCTCGTCCCCTCTCCTCCCTCTCATCTCCTTCCTCCTCTTTCCTCCTCTCCTCTCTCCACCTCACTTTTGTCTCCTCCTCTCCTCCCTCTCTTCTCTCCACCTCACTTTCCTCTCCTCCTCTCCTCCCTCTCTCCCTCTCTTCCCTCTACTCTCTCCACCTCACTTTCCTCTCCTCCCTCTCTTCTCCTTCCTCCTCTTCACTCCTCTCCTCTCTCCATCTCTTTCGTCTCCTCCTCTCCTCCCTCTCTCCCTCTCTTCCCTCTACTCTCTCCACCTCACTTTCCTCTCCTCCCTCTCATCTCCTTCCTCCTCTTCACTCCTCTCCTCTCTCTATCTCACTTTCGTCTCCTCCTCTCCTCCCTCTTTCCTCTTGTCCTCTCTCCACCTCACTTTTGTCTCCTCTTCTCCTCCCTCCCTCTCTCCCCTCTCTTCTCTCCTCCTCCCTTTCTTCTCCTCCCTCTCCTCTCTCCCCCTCTCTTCCTCTCTTCCCCTCCCTCTTCTCCCTCTCCCCCTCTCTTCCTTCTCCTCTCTTCCCTGTGCTCCCTCTCCTCCCCCCTTTCCTCCTCTCTTCTCTCCACCTCACTTTCCTCTCCTCCCTCTCTTCTCCTTCCTCCTCTTCACTCCTCTCCTCTCTCCATCTCTTTCGTCTCCTCCTCTCCTCCCTCTCTCCCTCTCTTTCCTCTTCTCATCTCTCCACCTCACTTTTGTCTCCTCTTCTCCTCCCTCCCTCTCTCCCCTCTCTTCTCTCCTCCTCACTTTCTTCTCCTCCCTCTCCTCTCTCCCCCTCTCTTCCCCTCCCTCTTCTCCCTCTCCCCTCCTCCCTCTCATCTCCTTCCTCCTCTTTCCTCCTCTCCTCTCTCCACCTCACTTTTGTCTCCTCCTCTCCTCCCTCTCTTCTCTCCACCTCACTTTCCTCTCCTCCCTCTCTTCCCTCTCCTTTCTCCACCTCACTTTCCTCTCCTCCCTCTCATCTCCTTCCTCCTCTTCACTCCTCTCCTCTCTCCACCTCACTTTTGTCTCTTCTCCTCCCTCTCTTCTCTCCTCCTCACTTTCCTCTCCTCCCTCTGCTCCCTCTCCTCTCTCCCCCTCTCTTCCTCTCTTCCCCTCCCTCTTCTCCCTCCCCTCCTCTCTTCCTTCTCCTCTCTTCCCTGTGCTCCCTCTCCTCCCCCCTTTCTTCCTCTCTTCCTTCTCCTCTCCCCCCTCACCTCCCTGTCCTCTCTCCCCCTCTCTTCCTCCCCCCTCCCCTGCGTCCCTCTGTTTGAAATGCCCCTTGCAGACCGGGGAGAGTGGGCGTTTCAGAATCCATTTCCCTCTCCTCGTCCTGCTCCTCGGTCCATTCATCTTCGTGGGATTCCTGTGTTCCCGTTATCGATCGACGCCGCCGCTGCCGGACGCGACGGGACCTTGAACTGAGGGGGGCGCCGCACGGGAGCCATATTTAGGACCTAGTTACTGCTCTGAACATGCGATGTAACCTCAGGGGACTCAACAACAACCTCCGTCTCACCTTCACCTGCCCCAACAACGTGATGTCAGGAGTCCCACTAGATTTGGGTCAATTAAAGCTGCGACTCTCCACAGTTCTTTGTTTTAATCACAAGGTCACGGGGTCATGTATTTACAGCTTTAAGTCTAATTTCACTAAAACATGGTCGACATCATTAAGATTTTTACTAAAATTCTTGCCTAGTTTTGTCCAGTTTGTTTAAAATTTTGTTTCTGCGATTATCATTTTACTTCCTGGTTGGACACGGGCAGAAGTAATTGTCACCTAGCAACTATAATGACAACAAGGGCCAAAACTTGATGATTAGACTCATAAAAATACACTGCGACGCCTCTATTTCGTAAGTCTGTCAGAAACCATTTTGAGTGGAATTTTCAGTTTTGATGACATTTAGAGGTCCATTTTAGAACCCAGCGCTACATCTATAGACTGTGTATATGAATGGACGTAGCTAACCCGCTAGCCGCCGCGTTCCAAATAGGAAGTGATCATGGACTGCGCTTCCGGCTCCATCGACTCTGGCTCCAGTTCACTTTACATTGAAAACCCGCTCTACATGATCCTGGGGTTTTTATTTCACTATTGTGTCTGTAAATCAAGATATGAACATTAATAACAGACAAATCAGGCGCCTTCTTTCCCCGAGGTCGCTCCCGCTAGCGTTAGCGACAGGTTTGATTGACAGCCCGCTCTGTGCTAAACCAGCGGTGCGGGCGGAAATTGGCGTTACCTTCAACAGCCTCGCTCCAGATTGGCTCTTTGGTTGCTATGATACTCGCGGTCAGAATTCCAAATGTGGAACACGGCTCAGAATTAGCCCCTATAACTGCTCCGGCCTCGATGAGCTTCATTTGACTGGAGCTAAACGCTGCGGGTGACGTCACACTCACTTAGTCCACTTTATACTTTATAAAGTACTTTTCATCCCAACTTCTTCCACAATAAATATTTAAACATGTACTGTCTCGAATCCTGTAATATTTGGAAACACATGGACATTTGTCATATGAACTTTAACCAACAAGAAGCTCTGACACTGTGGGACTTTTGAGACGCAAACGAAGGGAGTCAAGATACATGTGTTTACCTCAAGATGGAACCAAGGATATAACAAAGAATTAATGACAAACCTCTGGACGCCTGGGTGATTAAATGCACTATTTATTTAAGAACAAGATATGAACAAATATGTCTGTGTAGAGTGTTTAATTCTGTTTTTTCATTATTGTTATTACCCTGTTACCAGTGCTGGATGAAATACTCAGTTTTGTTACTTGAGTAAAACTACAAATACAGAGGTAAAAATGTACTCAAGTAAAAGTATCACATCAAAAAACATGCTTAAGTAAAAGTATTTAAGTATCCGTTTAAAAATGTAAAAAGTAAAAGTATTTCACACCGGTGTTATTCATTTGTTAAAGTGTAAGTGGAGTGATATTGATTCAAAATGCGACGCATTTTGTTCAACAGTAACAATACAAATCAATTTCTTAACTTTTCTCATGAATTCTGTGCGTTTATTTTTGTTTTGCTCAAAGCCGAAGCTTGAACTCGAAAACTTGAGTCAGGATGTTTCCACGAACATGATAAAAATAACACTTTAAATCAAATGAAAAGTGCTTTTTACTTTTCAGCCCTGTTCAAAAATGTAGTGGAGTAGAAAGTACAGATCCTGCTCTCAAATGTAGTGAAGTAAAAGTAAAAAGTATCCACTGTAAAATGTACTTCACCCGATTTTTTAGGTATCTGTACTTTACTATTTGTACTTCGTTACCTTCCACCGCCGTCGTGTCGCCTGTAAATATCTTTGCGTTTAAAAATATGACTTTCGCCTTCTCCCTTGGTTGAACCCGAGTACAGCGGCTCTCACCTTGGACACCGTATAAACCCCATTGTCCGGCGCAGCGCGGCCGTACGCTCCATAAACGGCCCGTCCCCCGAGAGCCCCGCTAATCCAGAGGCTTTTCAAATACGTGTCCCGGCCGCCCTTCGTGTTTGCCGATGGAGGAGCGTCACTCTAACCTTTGGCGCTAAGTGGCATTTTAACCTCCCTGGAATAATCTATGATCATCGCCGTGTTTGTAGCAGAAGGAGCTTCGGGACGTCGTCGGGAGGAGCTACAGAAGTGGTTGTAAACGGTTGTAAACGTTGGGCTGAGGGCCGGCAGATGTTCGAGATCTTTTATTTAACGTATGTAGAAGAAACCGTTGCTATAGTTACAGTTCTTGACGTTAAGATTTGTGATCAGCCAGCCGTCTTTTCCACTAAGAAGTCAGTCGATGGTTTAAATAAAATACAAACAACGTGATTTTTTTCCCTCATATAAATCTGGAACGTTCTTCCTGAAGATGTGAGACAGGCCTCTGCTCTGACAATGTTCAAATTCGGGCTCAAAACAGTTTTGTGAAGCTGTGCATATGAAAAATTAAATTAATGTCTCTATAGTTCTACTCTGTGACACCTGTGGATCATTATGTTATAATTTGCACATTTTAAATCACAATATTCATCTAAAACGACTTCATAAAAGAAACAAATTCGCTGACTTCCGCGTTAGAAAACTGCGGAGCTGACGTCGCCGTAAACGTCGTCACAGCAAAGCGCCGTGGAGCTGTCGGCGCCCCCTATGGACAGCTGCACATCACACTAGCGAGCAGCGGATTTTTTTTTCATTTGTACCAAAATGACGGCGCGACGCTGTCGAATCCTACGAGTATCACCGATTAAGAAAATAAAACTGGAGAAGGAAGTGCGTACGTCACAGTGGGCGTGTACGTCACAGTGGGCGTGTCACAGGGGGTGTGTACGTCACAGTGGGCGTGTACGTCACAGTGGGCGTGTCACAGTGGGCGTGTACGTCACAGTGGGCGTGTCACAGTGGGCGTGTACGTCACAGTGGGCGTGTCACAGTGGG
>KN483349.1:0-19502 GCA_000787095.1 Periophthalmodon schlosseri | reverse complement strand
CCCTACACTCTAAAATGAGGTTTCCAAGCAATCCAGAGATTTAAACTGTTTTTGACCCATAGTAATGATTGGACTTATCAGAATGAAGTAGCTGTAAGATGTTTTTGGCCTCTTTTTCCAGGTCATCATGTCTCCTGCAGTGACTATCAGGTGTCCTGGTCCAGGTTCTCAAAGGTGAGTAAAAAAGGTTTGATGGCATAGCACCATCTAGTGGTGAGAAACAGCAAAACTGAGAGACTGAATCACTCGACATTATTTCCATTTTCAGGAAAACATTCCAGGGAAGTCGTTTAGTTTCTGGATGTGGCTGGACTCGATTCTGGAGTTGATCAAGAAACATTTACTGCCAGTTTGGAGCGAAAAGTAAGTCATAAATAACCAATATTAATGAAGTGAACAAAGACAAGAAATTAACTCAGAAACAACTCGATTCAATTCTATTCTATTTATATAGCACACTGAAATACAACTTCAACAAGAGAAATTTAAATTTAAAGTGAAAAAATCAATAATATGAATAAAGCAGAAAAACAGTTGGTATCGAGTCCATTTTGTGGTGTTTTTTTAAATACCTTTAAATTACTTATTTCATTCAATATATTTATGTATTTGTTTATTTATCTATTTATTTATTGTAGTTATATAATGGGATTTGTGAGTAAAGAGACAGAGCGCATTCTGCTAAAGGACAAAGAGCCCGGGACGTTCCTCCTGCGTTTCAGTGAGAGTCACCTCGGAGGGATCACCTTCACCTGGGTCGACCGTGAAGACAACGGTGAGACCTGGTTTAGACCTGGTTTAGTCCTGTTTAGACCTGGTTTAGTCCTTGTTTAGTCCTGGTTTAATTCTGGTTTAGTCCTGGTTTAGTCCATATTTTGTCCTGGTATTCCTGGGTTCCTTGGTTTAGACCTGATTAAGATTTAAACCTGATGTTGTTCTGGTTTGGTCCTAGTTTAGACCTGGTTTAATCCTGATTTAATCTGGAGTTTATCATGGTTTAGACCTGCATATATTACTCCTTATTTATTCCTGGTTTAGTCTCGGTTTAGTCCTGGTTTAGACCTGGTATAATCTTGGGTTACACCTGGTATAATTTTGATTTAGACCTGGTTTAGCCCTTGTTTAGTCCTGGTTTAGTCCTGGTTAAATCCTAGTTTGGGCCGGATTTTGCCCTGGGTTAGACCTGCATAGTTAACTCCTGATTTAGTCCTGATTTAGAACTGATTTATTCCTAGTTTAGTCTTGCTTTAGACCTGATTTAGTTTTGGTTTAGTCCTAGTTTCGTCTAGATTTTGTCCTGGTTTAGGCCTGGTTTAGTCTTGGTTTAGACCTAGTTTGAACCTGGTTTAGTCCTGATTTAGTCAATGAGGACTGTAGAGATGCTGTTAAGACAATACCAAACGCTCAACCCACTAACCACACTGTGGATATGGGGCAGTGTACTATGAGAGGACCAAATATAAGAGAATTAGATACAGTCAAAGAGGTTCTGAAAATATGTTGTGAATTTATTTGAATTTTTCCTTTACATTCAGGAGAGGTCAAATTCAACTCGGTGGAGCCTTACACCAAAAACAGATTGAGTGCTTTGCCTTTTGCCGATATCATTCGCGATTATAAAGTGATTTCTGAAGGAGTGGTTAAAGAAAACCCATTGAAGTTCCTCTATCCAAACATACCCAAAGACGAAGCATTCGGACGACTCTACAACAGTCAGCCAAGCAAAGGTGAGACCAGAAAGTACATGGGTGGTGGACTATGTAACTTTTCTGCCGGACCGCTGCCTGCTTGTCTCCACGTGGTGTGTGAGCGGAGTTGCCTCTTCATAGAACTGACACGTAACTTGGCCTAGTGGCATCACCTTCTTGGAGATAAATGAGTTTGATACTGTACTGTGGAACATTCCAGGCAAAGTAATACCATGACAATAGTGTCTTCAAGTTTAGGCTAGGTTATAGTATGTGTCAGTTTAAATAAGAAACTTACATAAGCCTAGATACTCACCATTCACGTAGCACTGTAGTAGTCCGTGGTGGAACGTAACAAAGTAAAAGTAGTAAAGTACTATATTTAAGTAAAAATTGTAGGTATCTGTACTTAAATAAGTTTTAAAGTGGATACTTTTTGCTTTTACTTCACTATGTTTGAGAGCAGGTGTCTGTACTTTCTACTTCACTACATTTTTGGACTGGATTGAAAAGTAAATATATGTTTTATTATTGTCTGAGACCTGCTGAAAAGACTGAAGGTTTTATAAAGTTTGGAGCCAATTTGAGCAAACAAAATATACAAATAAAACCAACCAGAAAAAAAAACAATTGATTCAGTTGTTTCTGTTGAACCAAATTCAGCACAAATCTTTATTAAAATCTCTACATTTGAAGCTTTATTAGATCTCAAAATCTGTGCGAAATACTTTTACTTTTTAATCTTTAAGTACATTTTTTAAACGGGTGCTTTAATACTTTTACTTAAGTCGATTTTTTCATGTGTTACTTTTAATTGAGTATTTTTTGCTCCGGTATCTGTACTTTTACTTGAGTAAGAAAATTGAGTACTTCTTTCACCACAGGTAGTAGTCTAGGTTGTTGTGGCAGTGGTAGCACCTAGAAATAATACAAAGTGTTACTAAATGTTGTTGGAAGTAGTAATTCAATCCCATCTTTGTTTTTTCTGTATTTTTAGCTTATCCATACATCCCGTCCACACTCATCCCCATATCTGAAATGCGGTAAGTCGTTGCTATTGTTTTGATATTATACTTTTATTCATTTTTTTCATGGTTAGTTTAATATATTGAGACAATAAATATGCTCAATAAAATAATGGATTCTACCTCTGCCATGTAATCTGACTGTTGTTGAAAAATCACATCCAATAGTTTGTACATATTTGTTCAGAAGCAGCAGCAGCAGCTCCAGTGTGATCTGCACTCCTCCCCCCTCCCAGTCCCCTGAACCCCCCATGACCCCAGGAGAGTTCAACATGCTCAACGAACACTTGTGCTTTGACATAGACTCGGTAAGTACACATACACACGTGCACACACGTGCACACACACAGTAAGTACACACAAGAGAATACATCAGGAGTGAGAATACCTGGTCTCCTGGTCCTGGTTAGTGCTGGGGTGAGAGGTCGCTCGGAATGCCAGGTGTTATAGTGAGGCAGTAGTCACTCTTAAAGTACAGTATTAAATGATTACTTCAGTACTTTTACTCAAGAAAATGTTTTCATGTGATACTTTTACTTAAGTATTTTTTACTCCTAAATCTGTACTTTACTTAAGTATCAAAATGGAGTACTTGTTACAACACAGCTTGCTTCTGTCAGTATGGTAGACAGAATGTTTCCTCCAGTATTGGTGAAATGAATGAATAATGCAATGTAATGGCATTGTTATTATTTTCATTGGGAAGTGCAGGTGTTTATGCTGGTTGGACTGACAAGACAGTAAAAGTTGACATTAGACATTAATTAACAACTTGGGATGTAATTATACTGAGTGGCTAGAACTCACGCCTCACAACAAGATGGTTCTGAGTTTGGTCCCCGGGTCTCCCAGGCCGGAGTTTGCATATTTCTCCCCACATGTGGGCACTCTGGTTTCCCCCATCAACCTAAAACTTGCACAACAGACCAAATCCTCCAGCTAAGGTAGTCCTGGCCAAGACTAGCTCAAGATCTGGGGATTGTTCTCCTGCTCGAGAACCCAGAGGCATTGATGGGTCAAATGCAGGGGACAAATTTCCCTACGGGGACAATAATGTGGACCTTAACCTTAAAAAGCACAGCACATTTTAATGGTGTAATACATTTTGTGGATGAGGGTTCACCGTCCGCTTGTGTTCAATAGTATGGCATTAAACTTATCTCCACTGGAGACGGCCAGGCCAAGTTACAGGTCAGGTGTGTGGAGAGAAGCTTAATTTAAATTCAAAATTTTTGTTTTGTTTTACAGATGACTTCCCCATATTCTGACTGAAAACTGATGGCTTTTTTCTGAATGAACTTTCTTCTCCGAAAAAATTAAAATGCTGTGAATTGAGTGCAGCCTGGATGGACCTTCAGCCACAAGAGTAACGGAGTGTTATAGTTACAGTGTTTGGATTTCTGTATCATGCTAATATGTTTGGTTTATTGTTTTACTTGTTTCTTCTATTTTTTTATGAGTTTGTGTTTTTGTATTGTTTTGTGTCTTCACAGTTTCATTTTATTTTTATATTGCTTGGCCCTGGTCATGATTTGATGTATTTATTTTCACCTGATAAAAAAAATAAAGCATAATAATAATACATTATACAAGAAATGGGAAGACACTGTGATGGTTACCAAAACCAAAACCCTTAAGTGGTTCAACAGGTGTACAATAGTACAAAACATGTGAGATGGTCATAAGATGCACTCATCAATACAAGTAGAAGTTATACTGCAAAAATATCATCTTAAATAAGATAAGAATGAGTTCTTGAATTAAGTAGTATTTATTTCTATTTCTTAAAATAAGATATGCCAATGGAACAAGCACAAAATATCTGTTTTACTCAAAACTTTAAAAAGACAAGGATTTTCTCACTTAAAATGAGGAGACAAATGCTACTGCTGTTGAAATAAGACACACGTACTTGGCAAATTTTGTTTTAAGAGTCAAAGAGACAAATCCTACTGAAACCAAGCACATATTCACATATTATCTTAAGATTGTAGAGAAGGTATCAACGCTGGTCATCTGGACCAGTTTCTGTTTTTGCAATCAAGACGTTTCAGCTCCATCCAGAAGCCATTTTCAAAAAAAAAAAATCTTGAAAATTTCTTCTGGATGGAAGCCGAAATGTGTCCAGATGACCGCTGTTGATACCTTCTCTACATTATACCACTCCTGGACAAATGAGGGATTACACCGTCCCATATTTAAGATTCATTTCTAAGTTCACATAGTTTATAGTTTTTCCTCATTCTTTAAACCGGAAGTAGCAGTGTTTTAACCTACCTGAGAACTACATGTTCAAAGGTTGATTCATATCATTTTACGAGGAATCACGTGACTCCCCGAGCGTTTATGTCAAAACAGCGCCACTCCCACACCTGAGTACAGCAGTGTTATACAGCTGAGGAGGAAACAGGGCTGAACATGACAATAACACATTATTTATGTTCAATACACAGCCCCGATGCTAAAGGTTTTATAGTAATTTAACCTACAGATGCTAACAAATAAGTATCCAATATAAACCAACGCGTATTATTGTTGTCATTGAGAGACTGAAAATTGGAGGTATGCTTTGTTTGAATTTTAAACTGTCTAATTTAAAGCAACAATTTTCAATATCTGAATGTAAAATTATAAAGGTGCACTAAATTTTCTGGTGGAAGTTCTGTGCTTGCCTGTCTCCTTGGAGATTTGCATGGAATATTCCACAGTATGGCATTAAACCAAAGAATCCATGCTTATCAAGCAAGACCTGTAATTCTGTAATTTATCTCCATAACATATTCTCCATCAGAAAACTTACATACTGCAACTTTAATCCTATCTGGATACATGATTCAACTATCTTTTCTATATCGTATGCATTTTTTCTTTACCTAATCCACAATTCCAGTATTATTTATTATTTTAACTAATTTAGATGGCATAGTCTTTTATCACTCATTCAACTCAAATTTATCTGAACAGTATTAGGATATTTACATTGGTGAAAGTTTTATTTTGAAAGCGGAAGTAGTGAGAGCTGCGTTGAATAAACTTGACGCTTCTTTCGTGCCTGGTTCTGGAGAATCACGTGACCAGTGGGCGTGCGTCGTCTATAAAAGCACCTTGTTTAATGCAGTAGGTGCTTTCTGTTTTGACTCTGAACCTTCGAGTATTAACTTTTCTAACACAGCTTAACCTGCACCTAAGAAGAGGGTTACAATCCGACTGAACTAGTTAGGCACTTCACTTCAGGGTAAGTTTATTTTTAAGTAAATAGTAAATGTAGAATAATAAACATCAAAGGTATGTTCTTTTGTCTTGGCAATGGCAGATGTAGCAAAGTATTTGACTAACACGCTAACCAATTAAATATGTAGAAAATGTAAAGAATTAAGAATTGTCAAATGCATAATTTGTGAAGTAAAAAATAACTGCGAAAACGGCAGTGGGAATACTCCATTTGCTATCTGTTTTTTTTTTTTTTTGTTTTTGTTTTTTTTTGGGGGGGGGGTTTGGTTAAGATCAGATCAATGAGTGTACCTGTATTTAAATTTCTAGGGCCAGGTCTAGTCGGAATAGAAATTAGTTTAGTTTCTGACTCTTTCTCCAGCCAGTAATTATTTTTATCGCCCATTATTAGGATCTTGTAATATTCCAGTTTAGACGTTGTAATTTTTTTCAATATTGATTTCCTTATCACTTATTTTTTCCTAGCCAGGTTTCAAAAAATATGAATATATCTGGATCTGTTTGATATGTATAATTCCCAGTCCCTTCCTTGTCTTGAAGTTTTACATATTGAATAGACTCTTTAGGGATACTAGGCCTGTTTGAGATTGTACTGTTGAATGAAATGGGAGACTGTCTGTTTATGTATTAGTGTAATTTTAGATCTACTCTATTGTTAAAGCCACAAAGTGAAAGCTGCTATGGGTCCTGGTTTAGACCGATTTTTGTCATTCTTTTAATTTTAGTCTTGATGGTCAGCTACTAGGCCTGTCACGATACATACAAAATCGACTTACTGTTCCATACATGACAGATATTTATCGTGGGGTAGTTTTTGGTTATTTTTTGTTCTGCAATGAGATTCGAGCTGTAGAAGGTTGAATTATGAACTTCTATGACTCATTATAGATACAAACTAACTACTTAAGTTTTGCATTCTTCTATTTATTTATTGCAGTTCATGTTTTTTTTAATAATATTGTACATTTAGGGTAGTTTATTTCTGCTTTATGATTTGGTTTCAATATTATCATTTATCATCTATATTTACTTCAGCAGTATATCGCACTTCTAAATTTGGCATTGCGATAGGCCTATAGGCTACTGAAAAAAACTACATTTTTCTTGATTGAATAATAATAGTAATGTCAAATAGTAATGAACAAAATCTGTGTTATGTCTGCATTGAAGTCCACAGTGAGACCATGGCTCAATGGCTGGAGCTGCTCAAGTTGGATCCTTCGATGCAGAGCAGAGTCTGTCGACTCTACGAAGGGAAATTTCCAAGAGAAATACGCCACTGTCTCTGCAACTGGATAGAAAGCCAAAACTGGTAAATAATAAATGAATAACAAATGAAGTACTTTTAAAGGTGTACTATGTAACTTTTCTGGTTACATGGAGATGCTATTGCTTTGGCTGCAATGTTTCACATTATGGCTTTAAACTTATCTATTTTGCATTTGTTCTACTACTATATGTGTTATTTTTCTTTAGGGAGTTAGCAGCATCAGATGAACCCACAGCCAGGATGACTCTTGAGGCTCTTGGTTTAAACCTGGACAAACTGAAAAATGAGTCAATTAACAGCAATAATGTCCTGATGGGGCCCGACTACTCAGCTATGAAAGAGTTTGTGATGGTATGTAGTGTATGTAATGTACTAAATACAGTGGTAGTACTAGTCAGTGTAGTGATAGTTATGGTTTTTTGGCTGGAACCTCATAGAGATACAATTGGACAAGAATAAAGAATAAATCTAAAGATTTGAAACTAAAACTGTCAACTGGATTGGAGAATTTATGTATTAGCAATTATGTCAAAATGTTGTCTTGCCTTATTATTATTGATGATTATTTGATTTGTTATATTGTGATTTTAAAGTCTTTCTTATTCTGTAAAGCACTTTGAATTACTTTGTGTAGGAATTGTGCTATACAAATAAACTTGCCTTGCCTTGCCATTAAAAATGATGGGTTAGTAGCAGTGGCAGTTCTAGTGGTGGTCCTTTAGTAGACCTTAGTGGTAATTTACTGGCTGTTATCAAGTATATTCCTCTGTTTTCTGGATCCTAGCATTCCAGCATAGTTATTCCCTTCCTTCATCACTAATTTCAATCATTTGTTCCAGAAAAACTTTGAAACTCGTCCACTGGCTCTGGCTCAGACCCTCTCTGAATGCCTGAGGGAGGAAAAGGCCATCTTGACTTCCTGTTTGAAAGATCAGGTAAATTAACCAATAATCAGTTAAACGATATAGAATTTAAAGATGCACTGTGGAACTTTTCTGGTGGAGGGTCTGCCACCTGCTTCTGTCCATGAAGATGCTGCTGCTTTGCTTGGTATGTTCCACAGCATGGCATTAAACTTATCTATTTCCATGGAAACAAGCACGTAACACCAAGAGGTCAAGTCACAGGTCAGCTCTATGGAGATGTAACCCATCTTACAGTAAGAATGCATGTTTTTCGCAGTATGAGCAATAATACCTGTAATTGTATAGATAAGTTTAATGCCATACTGTCCTTGCAACCACAGCCCTTGATGACAAACAAGATTGTGTGGACTGTTTATTAACTAAAGCTTTTGATTCAATAGATCATAAAATCCTCTTGAAGCATCTGAAGCATATTGGATTTAATAATGCTGCATGTAATTGGTTCCAAAATTATCTTTCAAACAGAACCCAGGCAGTAGTAGCTGATGAGTTTAAATCAAATCTTTAAACTTTAAGGAAAGGAGTGTCCCAAGGCACTCCTTTGGACCCGCTACTTTTTACTATATTTATTAATTCCATTGGTTGCAATTTAAAAGAAAGCCTCATACATTTATATGCAGATGATGTTTTTGTATGCAAGTGCTCCCTCTACTGATCAGGCGATTTTAAAACTGCAGCAAGATTTTAATGAACATTCAAGGCACAGCAATATCATCACTATGGAGACAAGCAGGTGGCAGACCCTCCACCAGAAAAGTTACACAGTGCACCTTTAACTAGAAATACTTGGAAGAGCTAATCATGATTGGTATTTTTTCACAATAAACCATATATGACATGAATTGTATGATTTTCCAGAATTGCAGCATTGAGGAACAAAAACGCAAAGACCTGGACAACAAAGTGAAAGAATTAAATAAACAGACTTGGGTAAATGTAATGTTTTATACAATTTTATTTGGACATTTGGGCAATGTTTAAAGGTCCTATGTTATGAAAAACCGACTCTCGTGAGTGTTTTGTTCCATTCACACGTTTGCATAATCCTTCATTATTAGTCTGTCTATATCTCAAACCTCAAAATGCTCTGTTCCACCTTGTGATGTCATGTAGCAGTAGTTTTCGAGCGGAGATTGGCAATTCCAGGGCTGAAATTATCCAAATGATTCCAGTGAAGGTGTATGGAGTTTAAAAACACATTGGAGTACTTCCTGTATTATCACATGACATCACAAGGTGGAACATACGTTTTTTCTATTTGAGAAAAGAACACAGCTTAAATATGCAGGGTTTGTGTGTTAAACTTGTGTGAATGAAACAAAACACAACTCCAGATCTGTTTGTGACGAGGAAACGACATTATAACAAAGATCAGAGAATAGCGTAATAAAAACTTTTGATAACATTTGTGTTCTCATGAAGGAAACTGAGAGAGAAATCAAGTCACTGGAGGCATTGAATGAGAAGTTGGTTTATATACAGAGGACATGGGAAAGCCAATGTGAGTTAAAATCAGTTTTGAATTTTGAATTTTTCTATTTGTAAATTAAACAACTTTAATTTAATAATTTTCCTTAGTGGAAAAGGTAAATGGACTTTCTCATGAGATGGTTCAACAGGAGTGTCTGAAACAAGCCAATTTCATCACCCAGACACAACAGGTGCAGTATAAGAGCATAATATTAGCTCAAATATTAACTAATTTAGTATTTTGGTATGAATAGTAAGCAGCTGTTGCTAGGGCTGCTCCTTGGAGATCTTATGTATAAAACCTGTTAATCCTGTAGTTCATTTCAATGGGGAAATCACATGGCTTAGTAGCATTTAGAGGCAGAAGTGGGCGTGGGCAGAGTACAAGTTTAAAAATCTACTCAAAAAGTACCATTAGCCCAAAAATCTACTTGTTTACAGTTAACGTGAGTATTTGTAATTAGTTACTTTCCTCCCCTGGTATTTCCACATTCAAAAACATGTATAATTGTTACAGGTGGTGGTGGATCAGATTGTGAAGTCGGTGAATCTTGCTGCTCTGATCGTTCAAACGTTGATTTCCGTGGAGCTCCCTGAATGGAAACGCAAACAGCAAATGTCCTGCATCGGAAGTCCAGTCTGCACCAGTCTGGAGCATCTGGAGAAATGGTATATGTCTTCTATCTACTTAACAAGAAAAGGTTTAAAGGGGACCTATTCTGTCAAATGAACTTTTAACCTGCTTTTAACATCGTTATAATAGTGTTCCCTCGTTTTCATGTACGCCCCCAGCTCTTTAGTTAACACATTGCTGGTCATGTAGGGTTTTAAAATGTTACATTTTGCCACCACTTCAACACTAAAAACACGTAAATGCTTCTTGCTAGGGTGAAATGCCACTATGAAGAGGCGGGCCTATCAGTTCTGCAGTTTTGAAGTCAATGAACCTGTTTCTGTTTTTAAGCCATTTTAGATGATTTGGAGTTGTAGTTTTATACTGAATACCAGAGAAAAGGAAAATGTGTCTTCTTTAACACACGGCTGTTGTCTCAGGTTCAGTGGTGTGGCAGAGACTCTTCTGCAGATCATCCAACAGTTGAAGAAACTCGAGGAGCAGAGCAGGCCTCAGATCAGCCCCAAGTGCGACCTGTCTGAAGTCTTACAACAAATCAACTCTTTCACCAAGGCCCTGCTCACCAGGCTCATGGAGAAGTACATAGGAGCACTACACACACATACATATATATACTTGTGCACATAGAGAGTGCTAAGACGTGTGCTTATGTTGCAGTGCACTGGTGGTGGAGAAACAGCCTGTGATGTTGAGGACCCACAGACCCTGCATTCTCAAAACTAAAATAAGGTTTAACGTGGCCCTCAGGTAAGTGAACAACTATTTACAATTCAATCTGGATTCAAATACAGACAATGGATGTTTGCGTCAGATTATCAGTCAGTCAGTAAATGTAACTTTATTTTTTATAAAACTGCTTCAGCGCTTAGACCCCTAAAGCCTAACAAGGCATGGGAATTGAATTGAATTAAATAAGAAAATGTCCACCTAACACCCATAGTTGTTGAAATACCCCCCAGTTCATGTGCTTTGTCTGACATGTATATGTGAAGTCATCTACCAATATGATAAAGTATGGTGCAAAACGGACCTTTTTCTATAAACAAATAAAGTTGATTATCGCTGCATTAAAGTTACATTTTGACTTTTAATTATTTTGTTTTCTTCTTTTTCTTTTTTTTCAGGTTTTTAGTAAATTTGCCTATGTTCAAGACCCTGCTCAAAGTCAAGCCTGTATTTGACAAGTAAGTGGACACTTGGCCTGCATGCAATTACCATTTTAAAATATAGGCTTACGTAACATCGCTAACCAATATTTTTTTTGTTTTAGGGACGCTGAAGAAGTCAGAAGTATAAAAGGGTACATTTAATCAACCAACCTCCATAGTAAATAAAAATAATATTTACATAGGGTTAGTCATGAGTTTGAATCTCACACTTTCGCCCAAGGTTTCGTCAGTTTGTGTTCATGGAAAACCACAGTAAATGGCTGGATGTGTGCACGCCAAACGGAGGTCTGGTGGCAGAGTTTGAACATCTGGTAAGAACTTATAAAAATGACTTTATTAGGTACACGTTCACCTGTCCAGTTTTGAAATTACAAGTCTTGATTTGAACTGAACCGAACTCGGACCAAACCTCAAATCCAAAAAAAAAGATTAGCTGTTCTTTATTTCATATATAATTTTTATTCTTTTAATCTGTTCTGGGCCATTCCATGTAATCAAATTCCTGAATGTCTCTCCCCTCTCTTGACACCCACTGACGCCTACTTTTGACCTATCCAATGAACCACTCCATGGAGATGTTATTGCTTTACTTGGAATGTTCCACAGTATGACATTAAACATATCCATCTATCTTTACTTCAATACTAAATGTTTTATTGCTCAAAATATCTTAAAAATATGTATTATTACTGTGAATGGAGTTGCCTCTCAATAGATCTAACCTGTAACCTGGCCTGGTGGTGTCATCAACTTGTCTCCATGGAGATAGATAAATTTAATGCCATACTGTGAAACATAATACATCTACTTTAAATAGCACATTTTTGGACACTATTATGCCAGTGAATTTATTAGTAAGAATAATTTTGTATATTTGTTTATTTATTTGTTTATATTTGTTTGTTTATCATGCAGTCTATCAAGGAAGAAGGAAGTAAATCAAGGGTGAAGGGGTCAAATGAGGTGAGGTGCTAAAAATATTTGACATTTTAGATTTTATTAAGACAAATTTTAATTCATTATGTATATTTTTCAGAGTCCCATTGGTGTCACAGAAGAACTGCATATTATCAAATTTGTCACTAAACTTCAGATGCCTGGATTAGAGTGTAACATTGAGGTAATATGGATGCGCTATTTTGGAAGTCAATTTATGAAATTTATTCCAAAAAGCAACCACAAACTGCAAAACTTCTTGTAGAAGGTCTGTCACCCATTTGTCTCCATGGAGATGTTAATACTTTACCTAGAATGTTCCATAATATGGGATTAGTCTTAACTATCCACATGGAGACCAGCAGGTGACGCTAAGTTACACGTCCTGCTCACAGTAAGAATTAGGCCTGTCACAATAATTACCATGTTGACTTCAGTGGATGAAAGCTGGAACAATATATTTTGTGGCTCAATATTTATTGAGTGCACAATTTCTTTGTAAAAATTGAGAGATTTGGGGTATTTTTTCTTGTAATCATAGACTTCCCGCCCACACCACTGGTTTTGCAGGGAGTGGGTGCTTAGCAACACTGTCAATCAAACCTGTTGCTAACGCTAGGCGCCTGATTTGTCTGTTAGTAATGTTCATATCTTGATTTACAGACACAATAGTGAAATAAAAATACCAGAATCATGTAGAGCGGGTTAATACAACTGTTTTAAGACCAAAATGGCGAGCCTGATCGCAGAAGTTACAAAGAGACCCTGGCTCCAAGTCACTTTCTATTGAAAAACAGACCGTGAGCCAGAGTCGATGGAACTAGAACCGCGCCGTGCACACTTCCAATTTAGCAGGTTATCTATGTCCATTTATATATACAGTCTATGATTGTAACACAGTAACATTTGAGCTGTAAAGAGTTAAATAAGTGACTTCTATGGCTAATTATTGGTTCAATCTGTTATTTATTTGTTGCAGCTCATGGCTTTAAATCATACTGTCTATTTAAAAAGGAGTATCTTGTATTCTTGTTATTGTATCAGTGGCATAAAGTAGTTTCAATATTATCATTTATCGCAGTATATCTCTGTAGCAATATAAATGTGTTATCGTGACATGCTTAGGAAGAATGCACGCTTTCAAGGTATTTTTGAGTAAAACACCTGCAGTCGAATCAATGCAAGATCCTTTAGTTTAATACCATACTGTTGAACGTTCCAGGCATAAAAATGACAACTCCATGGTGACGCTACATACCCCCAATTAGAAAAGTTACATAGTGCACCTTAAAGACTTTAAAGACGTGTAATACAGTGTAATCCATTTTGTCTCTGTAGGCCAGTTCTCTTCCTGTGGTGGTTGTGTCCAGCACCAATCAGGCCCCAAGTGCATGGGCCTCTGTCATATGGTACAACCTGCTCTCTGTCACCCAGCCCACGGTGAGGACAAGATTTTTACAATTTTTACTATTGGTGGTTTTCAGATTCAAGAATGTGATGATGTTATACTTGCAGATGGGGAACAATTTTCTCTATTGATTATGTTGTACTTTGCTGTGAAATATCCAGAAGGTAAATTTCTATTATTGACAAGGGTTGTCAAAAGTATAAAAAAAATCTGATATCAATCGATACTAAAGCTAGAACCAAAATAAGATTCTCATTTGAGCAGGCATCAATACAAAAAAGAACAGAAATGAATCTTTCCTGAATAGCTTTAGAATGATGTGAGCTGTATCTTATATGGCGTTGAACTTATCTCTTTCGTTTATTCATTTACAGGTGTGTACCTTGAAAAGTATGGCCTGATGGCACTGGGGTTGTCAAAATATAGAAAATCTGATACTAATCAATACTAAAACTAGTATAGAAACTAGATACTCATTTGTGCAGGTATTGATATATAAATTTAATGTTGAAAATGTCTAAATAAAGAGTGTTTTTATCATCATCGTGGTATCAGAATTGGTATTGAGTATCGAGTCTATTTCTTAGTATTGAAATCAAATTAGAGTAGTGTTCTGGTGTAAGGAAACACGGCAAATTTCTTCTAGTTGTTTATTTTCTGAACATAAGGGCTACTATAGGCCATAACCCACACCAAAACAACAGCAAAATAACAGCAGTCTCAACTCACTAAAGCCAGTCTCCAAAACAGACCAGTAACTGACCAATAGAACCTTCACATCAGCTTGTCGGCATAGCAACCAAGTGTCACATACAAAAGCAGTTACAGGAACAACAACATAAACACATAAGCAGTGACAAGAACAACAAAAGGTGTCAACTCTAAACACAAAATATCAGATCATTACAGTATTGTGTGTTTTTTTTTGTTTTTTTTTTACTTTATGGTCACATAAAGCACAATGCAGAGGCTACACAAGCAATACTAAAATGAATGCGAGTTATTTGTATAGATCCAAACATGTTGTGGCGTTGAGGATTTTAGAAAGAGACTACATTTGAATGATTTCTACCCAGAAATTGCATACGTTTCAATCAGAATGAATCACTTTTTGGTTTGCTGTGCTGAAAAAATTCTGACAATTGATTCTACAATTTAGTCATAGTCCATATTTTAGATTCCCCAAACCCTTGGTCTTCTCTCAGTGAGCTTCATGATGAAGTGTCCAAAGCAGTGTTCAAAGCAAAGGGTCGATTTTTTATTTTTTTTTTTTAATATTTTATATTTTATTTTAAATGTTTTAGATTTTTGTTTACTACATTCCATATATGTTCATTAATAGTTTTGATGCCTTCAGTGAGAATCTACATTGTAAATAGTCGTGAAATTAAAGAAAATAGTGTGTCCAAACTGGTAGTGTAGTTGATGTTATTTCTTGTTCCTCTAGACTCTGTCCCTGTTCTTGGACCCTCCTCCTCTGTCCTGGGAGCAGCTGTCCCAGGCTCTGAGCTGGCAGTTCATTTCAGCTGGAGACCGAGAACTCAATGAGGACCAACTTAATGAACTTAAACTCAAAATCGTTGGTAAGTTATAGGTTGTAGTCGTTTACTTGATTAATCGGTCAATGGAGTCTTAGTCGACTACTCATTTTATTTGATTATAAGGGTTTATATGGGACGACAGCAGAAGGGAGACTTGAGTAAGTTAGCTGAAGATTTGGTATTTTTTGGTATTTATCTGTAAAAAGTCAGATTAAACTCATGATTGACAAGTTGAATCTGACTATATAAATACATTGTATTCTAGTACTTCTTTCCTGTAAAAAGTCAGATTAAACTCATGATTGACAAGTTGAATCTGACTATATAAATACATTGTTTTCTAGTACTTCTTTCATTATAAATAGTAGTTTTTGCATGAACTCCCCCTGCAGGTGTAGTCTTGTGAGTGCAGTTTGGGTCAGATACATAGAGATACGTAATAGTTTTAAGAGCTTGTCTTTAGTTGACCAAAAATTTCTTTAATCAACTACAGACTTAGTAAGTTATCTCTTCTCTTGCCCCATCATATCACTGTGAGTGCAGATGGCCATGATTGACAGGTGGATTAGCCAATCAGAGAAGTCCATGGTCTGTCCGTATCGGAAATCCTTTACATCTTTTGCAAATTATTTAAGTCTGGGTTCCTGCCCATCTCTACCCATTCTAAAGTGAACTAACTAAAATAAGTAAATACTAAAAGATGAAACAGGAACAATAACTTACATGTTTTAAAGGGCCCATATTACGCAATTTTCTGATCTATGTTATAATGTTGTTTCCTCATCACAAACAGACCTGGAGTTGTGTTTTGTTTGTTGAGTTTATCTCTGAACATACAGGAAGTCCTCCACTGTGTTTTTTAAACTCCATACACCTTCACTAGAATCATTTGGATAATTTCAACCCTGGAATTGCCAAGCTCTACTGCACAAAAGGTAAAAAGTAGCTGTTAACTTGAAAACAGAGCATTTTGAGCTTTGGGGAAGTAGACAGAGTAACAGTAAAGGGTTACTCAAACATGTGTGAATGAAACAAAACATAACTCTGGATATGTTTTTGAGGAGGTAACAACATTATAACATGGTTTAATGCTCACAAGAGTCAATTTTGTGTAATATAGGACCTTTAAATAAGGATCATCAGCGCATCAACTAAAGTCTAAAGGAAAGAGTCTACTGCTGTATTTGTCTAATGCTTTTAAATCACTCTTCACTAGCAAGGACCACACTGTATACCACAACAATGGTATACTCTCTCTATATATATAAACATAAACATCTCACCCTCCGCGGGTGGTTTCATCCCCTATTTTTTCATGCTCGGGTCCTCTGCCAGAGGCCTGGGAGCTTGAGGGTTCTGTGCAGTATCTTTGCTGTTCCTAGTACTGCACTTTTCTGGACTGAGATGTCTGATGTTTTTCCTGGGATCTGCTGTAGCCACTCCTCCAGTTTGGGGGTCACTGCCCTGAGTGCTCCAATGACCACGGGCACCACTGATGTCTTCACCTTCCAGGCCTTCTCCAGCTCTGTTTTGAGCCCCTGGTATTTCTCTAGTTTCTCGTGTTCCTTTTTCCTAATGTTCCCATCACTTGGTACTGCAATGTCCGCCACAACGGCTTTGCTCTGTTGTTAATCCACCACCACTATGTCTGGTTGGTTCTCCATCACCATTCTGTCACTCTTTATCTGGATGTCCCACAGGATCTTGGCTCGATCATTCTCCACTACCTTTGGAGGTGTTTCCCACCTTGACCTTGGGGTCTCCAGGCCGTACTCTGCACAGATGTTTCTGTACACTATGCCCACCACTTGATTATGCCGCTCCGTGTATGCTCTCCCTGCCAGCATCTTACACCCTGCAGTTATGTGCTGGATTGTCTCAGGGGCCTCTTTGCACAGCCTACACCTTGGGTCTTGTCTGGTGTGGTAGATCTGGGCCTCTATTGCTCTAGTGCTCAAGGCCTGCTCCTGTGCAGCCAGGATGAGTGCCTCTGTCCTTCAGACCAGCTCTCTCAAGCCATTGGTAGGATTTCTTGATATCAGCCACTTCAGTTATGTTCCGGTGGTACATCCCATGTAGGGGCTTGTCTTCCCATGATGGTACCTCCAGCACCTCTTCCTCTCATTTGCTGAGCACGTCATCTGTTGGGGCCAAGTCCTTGATGTACTTATGGATCTTGGATGTTTCATCCTGGACAGTGGCTCTCACACTCACTAGTCCTCGGCCTCCTTCCTTACAGCTCGCGTACAGTCTCAGGGTGCTGGATTTGGGAGGAAACCTGCCATGGGGGTCAAGAGTTTTCGGGTCTTAACATCTGTGGTCTGTATCTCCTCCTTTGGCCAGCTTAGAGAGAGAGAGAGAGAGAGAGATTGATTGATTATATTAATAGATGTGGAGGATGGGTATAGATTCAGAATGGGGGCTCTGTCTCAGGTGGTTAGCCCAGCCAATTCAGGACCCCCCTTCTCTGTAGATGGTGAGGTCTTCAGGTTGAAAGATGAACAAGAGACATGGGGGACGGAGGGGTTGAGAGAGCGGAGACAGATGGTGTTGCCGGATAGGCTTGTATAAATAGGGCTTCTGGGTAATTAGAGGTGTGGTTGAGGTGACCTGTAGTTGCTGGAGAGGAGCAGGAGGAGGTTGAGGTGCGCTTCTGCTCTATTATATTAATAGTTATTATATTAACTCCACTTGTGTGTTGTTATAGATGATCCAGATGATCTTGTTTACTGGCACAAATTTGCAAAGGTATGTGGTTTATATTTGAACAATTCGTTGTATTTATGAATGTACCATATGTCACAGCGTACGTGATTATTCTATGTTGAGATAATGCAACCTGTTTATTTGTTACTTTTTACAGAATGATGGACCATGGATTTGGATCGATGGGATTTTGGATTTGATTCAAAAACACTTGAAGGATATTTGGCGTGATGGGTAAGATTACAATATATATAATTTAAAGCAGACATATTGTGCTTGTATCTGCTATATAGTTATAATCTATGACACCTTATGTTATAATTTGCATATTTTAAAATCACAATATTCACCTAAAACAACTTAATAAAACAAACAAGTCCGCTGACTTCTGTGTTTAAAAACTAAACATCACTGGAGTGAGTAGCGGATTTTTATTTCATTTGTATCAAAATGACTACGCGACGCTGCCAAACCCTACGCGTATCACAGATTAAGAAAATAAAATTGGAGAACAAACTAAGTATAGATCAGTGGCCGTGTACTGGTGGCAGTAAAAACGGGAGTTGATCAGCAATATATCATTTTGAAAATAAGCCATTAAAGATTGCTCAGACATGCACGGATCACTCCAAATACAACTTCGAGAGGGTAAATAAATAAGGGTAAAAAAGGGGACACAACTATAACATGTTAAAAGCTCTGAAAAGTCGATTTTGCAGAATAGCTCTGCTTTAAAGGTAATATTGAAACTGTCTTGGTTATTTTTAAAATGTATTAAAGTAGATAACAATAATACATATATTAGAGATTGACCAATATGGGTTTTTCCATGTTTGATTTCGATACCGATTGTTTAGAATCCAGAGCACCCAAAGGCCGATAACTGTGTTGATATTTTTGGGCTGATATGCAGGACTTATTTTGATCATTTCTACCCAAATTGTACAAAATACACTGCAAACCCATCACAGAGCACAGAATGGCAGTGCCTTTTCCCAATTTAAGTGTTTAAAGCGAAATGTTTTTCCTTTAGCCAGATTAAGGCCAATATATACAGTATATTTAGACAATAAAAAAGTTTCAGCATTTATTTGCATGTGTTTTAGGCGCATCATGGGTTTTGTGAACAAGTTCAAAACCCGT
The DNA here is from genome assembly GCA_000787095.1 of Periophthalmodon schlosseri. Lineage (NCBI taxonomy): Eukaryota > Metazoa > Chordata > Actinopteri > Gobiiformes > Gobiidae > Periophthalmodon > Periophthalmodon schlosseri. The sequence goes on along the minus strand of KN483349.1, from coordinate 355 downwards.
CAGCTTTTACAGAGCAAACAAAGTGGGAACTTCCTGCTGCGCTTCAGTGAGAGCAACAGAGAGGGCGCTATCACCTTCAGCTGGGTCGAGCACAGCAACGGAGGTGAGTCATATGTGTCGTAAAAGGGCTGCAGTCTAGTATATCTAATGTTAATATGATATAAATAATGTTTTTTTTTATTTATTTATTTTTATATCAGTATTGAAAAAAATCTTTTATTATAAGCTGTCTCAGTATGTGCCCATAAATATGACATAAATTGAGTTTTCTATAAATAGTTTCGATTCAGAACTATAAGACCATATGGAAACACTGAAGAAACTACTCTTTGTGTTGAAAATCACATTCTATTGT
>KN483348.1:1728-23244 GCA_000787095.1 Periophthalmodon schlosseri | reverse complement strand
TTTTTTTTTTTTACATTATTACAACTTTTATTTTTAATTATGTTTGTTTTTTTTTTTTTTATTTTACTTAAGCAAATTTGATCTCACGTTGCCTCTTAAAGATAAAATATTTAACTTTTTTGATGGAGGGTTCGCCACCTGCATGTCTCATGGAGTTAATTTAGCTGAAATGTTCCACAGTATGGCATTAAAGTTTAATGCCATACTGTGGCATTAATTCAGTTTTACATCTTGCATTAATTCAATTTCATGGTACAGCTCAAAAATGCAAGGGTTCGCAAGGGCTCATCTCTCCAGTAATCTGGCTTGGTAATAGACTCAAACAACCCACTCAAAAATATCAGTTTTACAACCCAAGTTTGTTTCATTCTTAAGCCCCCCACACATTACAGGATCATTTGCCCGATTTAGGACTTGATTTGCTTCTCCGACTTCAAGGAGGCATGACCCGACTTTGGATCCTCGTGTATGATTTTTAAGCCGCAGCTCTCCTTGTGTGTGGTGTCAATGCTGAACTCTGAGCTGCTCTGCAATTAATGACACCAATCCACAAACCAGCACCTTGAATCCAGTCCACAAACCAGCACCATGAATCCAGTCCACAAACTAGGATCTTGAATCCAGTCCACAAACCAGCAACCTGAACCCAGTTTGAAGCGCTACAGTTTGAAGTGTTCTTTAAAAGTAAAAAAGCGAGAGTAGATCCTCATGTGTGTCTGTTTACATCCACACAACGAGGATCAGGCTAAAGCTGCTGCAATTAGCAATAGTGACTCTATTTCCTGTGTAGTTTATCTCCAGCCTTCTGTGCATTAAAAGCATTTATCTGAACTACTTCACCACATTTCACGGATAATAATAACACAGTTTTGACTTGTATCTAAATACAAGTGCAATGCTCTGATCTTTAGAACACTTTAGAGTCTCAGAGTGAGTCGTTTTACTGTAGACGGGAAACAGCTGACTGAGGTGTGCTATAGTTTTGCTAGCTCACAACTATGCAACTATGCAACGAAGAGACTGCCATGCAGTCTCTTCGTTGCATATCCCTCTTTGCACTCAAGAGATTGTCGGGTCTGCACTTTTTGTCGCATGTTTAATACTGGTGTAAGACTGACAAAGCCTGTAATGTGTGGCGGGCTTAAGTCAGCTCTTTTACTGCTTTTTTCTGTATTTTAAATAAGGTCCAGATTGTTGAATAATGTCCCATCTCTACTTCACATGACCTCCTTGTGCACATGTGCAGACGTTATATTCTTTCATAGTGATGTGTAAAATAACACAGTGGTCGATACACAGAGCAGCTCCTAAAGGCATTGTGTTTAGATCAGGTTTCACTCTACATCTGTATCATGGACATTAGAACAGGCCAAGCTACAGTAGGGATAGAATATGAAATGTAAGCGCTCGCACAGTACTCAAAAAGTACAAATACTGCAAATCTTGCACTACTTTATTACTGCAACTTTGGCTTCTATTATTGCAAGTACTAACAATACCCAGTTGTAATGTAGTAGTATTGCTACTACAACTGCTACAGCTACTGCTACTACTACTGCTGCTGCTACTAGCTACAAAAGAACTACAGCAACTGAACTGATAAGTAAACTGAACTATAGTGTCTTGCATAAGGACACAACAGTATACTGCTACTACCACCTGGCAAAATAGTGTTACTATTTACTATTACAGAATACTACAACTACTACATCTTATAACTACTACTACAACTACAACAAGCGTACTAGTGCTCCTGCCCAGTTGTTTTTGTAGCGTATTTTTGTGGTAAAGTCAAAGCTTATTAAATATTCAGGAGTTTATTCTTAGGCTGATCTGATCGAGTGCTCAGACCAGAGAAAACTAAAAATAAAACCTCATTTATTCTAATGTCACCATAAGCAAACTAAATATAAATATACACACATGAGTAGTTTAGACCTGGTTCAGACCCGGTTCTGTCCTGGTTCTGTCCTGGTCAGTCCTATATACACACATGAGTAGTTTAGACCTGGTTCAGACCCGGTTCTGTCCTGGTTCTGTCCTGGTTCAGTCCTGGTTCAGTTCTGGTTTAGTCCTGGTTTAGTCCTGGTTCACTCCTGGTTCAGTCCTGGTTCAGTCCTGGTATAGTCCCAATTTAGACCTGGTTTAGTCCTGATTTAATCGTGATTTAATTCTGGTTCAGTCCTAGGTCAGCCCTGGTATAGTCCTGGTTCAGACCTGCTATAGTCCTGGTTCAGTCCTCCTGGTCAAGTTGCTGGTGTTTAGTCCTAGAATTGGTTTAGACCTGATTCACTTCTAGTTTGCTGTCAGTGTAGTCTTGGTTTAGTCCTGGTTTAGTCCTGGTTTAGTCCTAGACTTGCTTTAGACCTGCAATTTACATCTCCTCCTTCTAATGTTTAGAGTAATACTGTGACAACCAACTGAAATAGTAGTAGCAGCGGTAGTAGTGGTGGCAGTAGTGGTGGTAGTAGTGGTGGTAGTAGTAGTACTACTAATAGCAGCAGCAGCAGCAGTAATAGTAGCATTCGTAGTACTAATATTCCTTGTACTTGTTCCAGGCTGTGGTGATGCTCAGTGTGAGGGCTGTCAGGAATACTGCTGCACCGGACGACCTCCATTCTGCTGCTCCTACTACGCCTACGCAGGAGATGTACTCTCGTAAGTACTACAAAAACACTAATACGCCTACGCAGGAGATGTACTCTTGTAAGTACTACTAAAATACTTTTGTCCTGGTTTAGAGAAGAACTTCTTAAATCAGGTTAGTAATTGGTTTAATCCTCGTTTTACACACATTACATTAGTCTTTGGCCCTTTTGTGCAGCTGCGAGCAGTAAAACTAAACAAGTGATAAACAGCTGAAGTCCTTAAAGTTTGACCTCTGACCTCTGGGGCTGGTCCAACTTATCAACATCACTCTTTTTCCTTAGATCTTTCCTTTTCTCGTAATAGTAGTAGCAGTAGTAGTAGTAGCAGTAATAGCAGTAGTAGGAGTAGTAGGAGTAGTATATAACCCTAAATCTTAGTGCTAGCAAAACTTGAATTAAGCAAAGTGAGAGGTTATTGTTTTGTCTGCAATGTTCCACATTAAACTCATCTATTTCCATGGAGACAAGCAAGCATGTTTTTTTGTTTTGCTATAAAAACACCTGTAAGAAAGTTGTGGTTGAGTACTGGTGTAGTCCAGGTTTAGTCCTAGTTTAGACCCTGGTTTGGTCCTGGCTTAATCTTGGTTTAATCCTAGGTTAGTACCTGGTTCAGTACCTGGTGTAGTCCTAGTTTAGTCCCTGGTTTAATCCTGGTTTAGTCCTAGTTCAGTCCCTGGTTTAGGTCCTGGTTCAGTCCCTGGTTTAGTCTAGATTTAGTCATGGTTTACGCTCACTTTTTTCCTGTATGTTCCAGTGGCACAGCGATAAGTGGGATTGTCTTTGGTGTGGTCTTCCTCATGGGGGCGGTAGCGGCTCTGTCCCTGTGTTTGTGCGTGTGCATGAAGGACGGACGAGGAAGCAGAGTTGGGGTCTTTAACTCCAGCTACATCAGCACGGTGTCGCAAGGGTACCCAGGTGGGTGCTCCTCTGATCCTCTCCTCTGCATCCTCTGACCCTCTCTTCTGCTTCTCTGACCCTCTCCGCTGCTCCTTTGACCCTCTCCTTTGCTCCTCTGAACCTCTCCTCTGACCCTCTGTTCCTCTGCCCCTCTCCTCTGCTCCTCTAACCCTCTCCTCTGCTTCTCTGACCCCCTCTTCTGCTCCTTTGACCCTCTGCTCTGCTCCTCTGACCCTCTGCTCTGCTCCTCTGATCCTCTTCTCTGCTCCTCTGACCCTCTCCTCTGATTCTCTCCTCTGCTTCTCTGCCCTCTGCTCCTCTGACCCTGTCCTCAGCTCCTCTGACCCGTTCCTCTCCCCCTCTCCTCTGCTCCTCTAACCCTCTTCTCTGCTCCTCTGTCCCTCTCCTCTGACCCTCTCCTCTGCCCCTCTCTGATCCTCTCCTCTGCCCCTCTCCTCTACTCCTCTGACCCTTTCCTCTGCTCCTCTGACCCTCTCTCTTTTATAAATTGTTACCTGCATAAAAACAAAAGTTATTATAAAAAATTCATGATGTGAGGAACAGGTTTCCAAATGATTTACTGTATCTCTGTCCTTTTCGTGACAATGGGATTTACAGTTGACTTTTAAATCTTTGTTTGGCTGTAACTTTACACTCTGTATTCGTAGTAGTAGTAATAATAGTAGTAGTAGTAGTAGTAGTGGAAGTAGTAGTAGTAGTATACAATAAGCAGTGAGGAGGTTGTGGGTTAGACTGTTGATTTCTTGGTGATATAATGTCGCAGCCTGTATTCTGACCCTGTTACCTCTTGTTCTGTGCTGATATCACAGGTACATTAGGCTAATTATTCAGGCTTATATTTATTCCACTGCAAACAGACGGTCGTTGCTTAAAACGCAATCTCATTTTATGACAATTATCGTCCATAGATTACATTTATACAACAAACTACAGGAAATTGGGCTGTAAACAAATAGATTTAATGATACAATTTCCGTAGTTGGAGCAGTTTTAATTAAATGTCTTATTAACACATAGATAAGGATAAATAATGAAAAAGTGACCTAAAATTAGTTTAAAGGTCCTATATTACACAAAAGTGATTCTTGTGAGCTTTAAGCCATGTTACAATGCTGTTCCCTCCTAAAAACATACCTTGTGTTTTGTTTCATTCACACATGTTTGAGTAACCCTTTATTATTAGTGGTAGTTTCAAGTTAACAGCTCCTTTTACCTTTTGTTCAGTAGAGATTGAGAATTCTAAGGCTGAAATCATCCAAATGATTCTAATGAAGGTGTATAGGGTTTAAAACCACAGTGGAGCACTTCCTGTATTACCACATAGTGGAGTGTTTTCTGTTTGAGAGGAGAACTCAGCCTAAATATGCAGGGTTTGTGTGTATGAATGAAACAAAACACAACTCCAGGTATGTTTGTGATGAGGAAACAACATTAGAACAGAGCTCAGCGAATAGTGTAATATGGGCCCTTAAAGGCAAATAAAATGTAGCATCTGCATTTGAGTATATTTTGGCCTTGATAAAGTTTTGTGACATTAATAATTTTTAAAGGCTTTTTGACTAAACTCCTCATGTTCTATTCACTTTAATGTTACTACTTTTTTTTTTTTTTAAATATTTATTTTAGCTGATGCTTAAGGACATGCGATTCCAGTGAGTGGCCACCAGTGAGTGCTGTTGTGTTGTGAATACAGCCAATAAAGCCACAGTGTATAATACTGAAGCATGACTAGACCAGGACTAGACCAATACTAGACCAATACTAGACCAGGACTAGACCAGGACTAGACCAGGACTAGACCAGGACTAGACCAGGGCTAGACCAGGACTAGACCAGGGCTAGACCAGGGCTAGTAGACCAGGGCTGAACCAGGACTGAACAAAGACTGGAACTACCAAACCAAAACTTCATCAGGACTCAACAGCACCCTCTCCATCATACACACACTATAATTGAAGTAGCAGCACTCGTAGCTTGTCCTTTTTCAGTATTTAACGTTTTTGTTTATTAATGACAGAAGAAAGAAATCAGATTACTCACATCAGTGGAACTGTTTATATGACATTTCAGTAAACTGATAACTCCATAAATCAGATTATGATCAGATTTTTGGTGTGCATGGAAACATAGCCACTGCATTAGAGTTGTTAAGTGTGATGTCACTTCTGGGTCTAGCAGCTGAAAATATGCTACAATGTCCTTTTTTTAGTGACGACACATCTCAGGTTAAAGAGACTGCAGTCGTCTAAAGCTAACACGGTTATAAACATGGATCTATGATATGACTGTGACAGAAAGTGTATGAGGGAGGTGGAGGTAAGAAGCTAGGCTAGGCTAAGATAGCATTAGGGGTGATTGGCAGTTAGTGAGATGCACACTGGTATCCTATATAATGATAGATTACTACTACAGTACATATTTGATACAGTTTGTGGTTAAACATACTCTTTTGAAAGGTAACTGTCTCTTGTTTGATGAATAAGGAACAAAAACAAAGCTAGAAATCAGCTGTGAAGTTTCTGGTTGGACCCAGAAGTGACATCATCACTCAACAACTCTATACTTTTATCAACAAACCAGTTTCCCAATACTAATCAGATCTGTGTTGTATCCCCTCAGGTCCTCCTCCTCCATACACCTGCGAATACGAGATGTACTCTCCGGGTTTTAACCCACCTCCCTACACCCCGACTCAGCCACGCCCGGTCCACTACTCCCCCCCTCCTCCATACCCCGGATCTAAGAGTGGTGTCAACCAGGACCAAGTCTACAACATGGACGATTAAGGGCACTCTACACCATTTTTCGTGTCTTTAAAACATGAAAAACTGAACTAGTTCGTTTTAAACAGTTTGCAGTGGTTATTCCTCACTTACCTTATGCATTCTGAGCATCCTAATTATTCACCACGATGAGTTTATAAGCGCTTTTCGCAACCTTCAGAGACCAGAGTTTTGCTATCACGGATATGCTTACAACAACTAGCATCCCAGCAGCACACTTTTTGATTCTCCGACATGAAAATGCTTTGTAATTGGATACAGACAGTACACAGAGGATTTATTTTGACCTCAAGACCTGCTTATACAATATATGTGCACTGGGGCCAGACACAATGGTACAGGCCCTGCACTATGTAACTTTTCTGGTGGATGGCCTGTCACCTGCTTCACTCCATGGAGATGTTATTTTGTCGATAGGAATGTTCCACAGTATGGCATTAAACACATCTACCCCCGTCAAGACAAGCAAGTGACATCAGCAGGCCAAGTTACAGGTCAGATCTGCGGAGGGGTGACCCCTGCTCACAGTAAGAATGCATGTCTTTCAAGGTATTTTGAGCAATGAAACACTTGGAATTGAATAAATACAAGATAGGCAAGTTTAATGCCATACTGTGGAACATTCCAAGGACTGCAACTACATCTCCATGGAGATCAGGTGGTGCATGCCCTACAGAAAAGTTACATAGTGAGCTTTTTTACCATTTAATGAAACAAAAATGTTACAATTACAGTTACAATCTGGGATACTACACAGTCCAAAAGTGCAAGACCGAAACCAGGTCTAGACCAAGACTTAAACCGGACTAAACCTGGACCAAAACTGACTAAAGGGAAAAGACTTTATCTGAGAAATGCAACACGTTTTGGGCCATTGGAGTCACCATCTGAATTCAAATATAGTTGAAAAGACTGTAAAATTTGATAATACTTGAAATCTTGTGAGCACAATGATGTAACGTGAACCAAAGTGAATTCTATCGTTTTATGATTTTGTAAAATTTGTTTTGTTTAGTTAAAATAAATGAGAAATTTCCATGTGTATTTTGTATTTTATTTCCTCATAGTACAATTCCTCTATATCATAATGTAATAGAGTACAGAATTTGATATTACAATCTACGTCAGTGTTTTAAAGGAGCTGTATGTGTCCTGCCTCTTACCGTTTTAAAAAGGTACTACAATCCCATGTGTGTGTCCAGAGCCTTAACTTGCAGATAGAGACACATACACGTGTGTCTTATTTTCAGTTTATGGACAGGCCTCATTTGAAAGAACCTCCAGAATTCACTCACTGAGCTGCAGAGGCTGCACTAGCACTGAGTCATGATTGGCTGCAGGGGCTGGGGGTTAGGTAGTGACCCTTCAGATCAGAGAGAGATTTTAGGTTTAAACCAACTGGATTTCAGCATTGAAACTGGCAACCCAAATGAAGGATGGAGGCCCCAGGGAAGATCCAGGACACGCTGGAGGACTATGTCTCAGGGACTATGTCTCTCGGCTGGCCTGGGAACGCCTTGGGGTCTCACCAGAGGAGCTGGAGGAAGTGTCTGGGGTGAGGGAAACTTTTACTTGAGTAACAAAACTGAGTACTTCTACCACCAGTGATTCCTAATCACTGAAATCCAATCCAATTTTACATTTTAGCAGTCTGCTACCCCCCACACCTCCTAAGTGTTTCATTCAGCTCACGTTGAATACAGCGTCAGTGTTAAATGGAAGCGCTGAACAAAAATGAGTCACCCTGTTCACCATCTGTGCCATTAGAGAGACTGCATATGTCCAAAGCACCAAACACCACTATCATTAGAAGCATATAGAGGCTAGTTCCAGTTTCAACCCACATTTAAGGAGACGCATTATGCTACATTCACGTTTTTGTACAGGATAAACTAGGTCTAAACCAGGACTAACCAAAATCTGAACCAGGACAAAACCAGGACTAAATTAGGATTTGCACAGGTCTAAACCAGGACTAAAGCAGGTCTAAACAAGTACTTAACCTGGTTTAACCTAAAAGAAGACAGAACTAAACCAGGACTTTAAACTAATCCAAGAATCCCTTTCATTTCAGCACATGGACACACAGGGAGGGCATCTGACACACAGGGAGGGCATCTGACAGACGGGGGCATTTCAGAACATGTTTGTCCCTAAATTAGGCCTAAACTACAGGGTTAGCAACTTTTACACAGACTAAGACCCCATGGAGAAACAGGGACATCATTGGGACATTATATTACCTAAATAACTGCTCCTCTGTGTTTTTAAAATCCACAGATCTTCACTGGACTCATTCAAATTGTCTTCACTATAAGCAACTGTTAAAATAGAGTTGTTATCGCGATGCTGCCTTCTGTCTTTTCAAATTCCTTCTTTAATTCCTTTTTTATTCCTTCTTACACTGCCTTTGCCAGCAGGGGGCGGCAGACTCCTTAAGCAAGTGTTCTTTGTGAAACACTTTGTTTTTAGTTGAAAAAATGTCAACTACCAATGCAAAGCTATCCAAAAACATTTCAAAAGTCTGAATACAGCAGAATGAGTCTCCTTTAAGGTGACGTGCGCCTTAGATTTACATGAGACATGTCATTTCAAAGGTCGTTTTCTCAGATGCATTCCCCCAGGGACCTTTAAAGTAACACCTGCATGCACCAAACTTTACAATCTTGTTTTTAACACGATTTTGTCAAATCATTCAGAAGGATTTGTGGATTTCTAATTCCAAGTTATTGAAGTTTTAACTCCAAAAAAAGAAATTTGAATTTTTACATTACAAAAACTTGCGATAATTCTTTTTCCTTATAAGTAAACTACAGAATTTTCAAATGTATATTTCCAAAAGGTTTTCCCCTATTCACCTGCAGAGTCTCGCCTTAAGAATACTATTGTCAGTTTCAGACACCACTTTAACTCACTGCTTCACTGGGACCGGAACTAATCAATGTAAATGATTTGAGATCCACAGCCATTATCCCAAAGACGGATAGGGTCAAACTCTCCTCCCATGAAAGGTCATCAAAGGCTACCAATACCAAACGCAATAGCGCCAACAGAGTCAATAGCTGCTATTTGAAATGTGCTGTGTAGATTTAGTGAAGATAAAATCAAACATGTCTTACCTTGTCTTCAAAACTGTGTAGAATTCTTCCTCTATAGTCACCATTCTGTACACCAGAAAGATTACAGCATTAACTTCATTTAGAAAAATATGTCTCGAGTTCAATATTTATTAAAGGTGCACCGTGAAACTTTTTTGAGGAATGGTCTGGTCAGTCACCTGCTTGTCACCATTGGATTGACTAGAATGGTCCACGGTATGGCATTAAACTTGTCTATCTCTATGGAGGTGTCACAAGGCAACGTTTCAAGGTATTTCTTGTCCAATAAAATACCTGTAACTGATTAAATGTACAACAGACAAGTTTAATACCATATCGTGGAACACTCCAAACAAAACCATAACATCTCCATGGAGACAAGCAGATGGCGGACCACAAAAGTTACATAGTGCACCTTTAAATATAGAGTGAGTAAGTAATGCCCTGCATTATTTACTGATATGCATTTGAAATGGTTGTTATAACTGCTCATTCCAAGTGTAGAAATTCATATTTACTTGTTTTAATTAATTGCCAATTCAATATATTAATTTGCCCTAGTGGACTTGTATTTTTTAAAATCAGTTACAATATGAGATTGCACACCTCACATAATTTGGAATATAAAAAGTTAGACTTATCACACCAATACAATTTGAATTTTGAGATATTTTCAGTAACAGTTTACATAACTATTTCATATCTAAGCCTAATACAACAATGGTATAGTGTTATAACTTACATTTAAAAACATCAATGCATTATTAACACTATTTAGTCTACTTCACCATCAGCTCCTTCAAAGTAGCTCTAGGCAGTAGACATTGGCCATCCCAGACCCAAGATGTTATTTAGTTAGTCCCTTTGAACTATTAGGCTAACATGGCATGCTTTTCCATCAGACCTCTTCATTAGATTACGCTATACAATAGCCTGCAAGATTTTTCCACAGTTATTTTTGTTTACATAGGATAAAACCACATATAAACCTAACTCATTCATACTGGCCCCATTAGCAGCCACACAATACCTTTAGCCTTTGCACCTGTTCCTTCCTCAAACATGGGGCTGCTATGCAATTTACCTAATACCTACCAATTAATGGATTAAATTAGCTAGGCCCATTTACACTAGAAAAACACACAAACAATCTGAATTTTTATACATTACTGGGTTATAATTAATTAATTGTCAGCTACAGTACTACAACTATACTTCGTTTTTCTATCCACGGCATGTTATATCCGTGCGTAAAAGTGAACCAAACCAGACTATTGCATTCTTGTCTGTGAAGTGATTAAATAGAAAACGTGACAGACAGAAGGACCCGTGTGTAGTGTGTGTGTAATGTGTGTGTGTGTGTGTGTGTGTGTGTGTGTGTGTGTGTGTGTGTGTGTGTGTGTGCGCGCGCGCGCGCGCGTGCGTGTGTGTGTGTGTGTGCCTGTGCGTAATTCTCGTCCGTCTGTGGTCAGGTGACTGGCGCTGAGCAGCTGTGCAGACTCAGTGTAGCTCTCCATCAAACAACGGGAGGCACCGGCGCAGGACGCATTACCACACCGACCCGAACCCCAGCTCTAAACTGGGCAAAAAACCGAGATTTTTGGAGCCTACTGAACCAGAAAAACTACGATGAGGGACCGAGTGGCTATAGCACTTTTGGCCACGGTGGCTTTGGCTTTCGCTGCTGAGGTAAGAGCGAGGATTTTGTGGTATTCTTCATCGTAATGTTGTTTGGTTGTCAGATGTGTCGAATCGAAGAGTGTTAGCAGCCCGTACCGGAAGCTAGTCCTTCAAAATATGCCCTAAAATTGCATATTGCGGCAAAAATGAAAGCAAATGGCAAATATTCAAACATTGCCAATGATCACGCTTTATCTAAAGCATAGCCACGTTGTTGTCATATTGATCTTTTATTAAATATGGCCAAGAAACATGGTTACTGTCGTGTCCAATTGAACTGAAAGGTGCCAGACGGAAGCTAACATGTACGGTATTGCGTTAGAGTGGCTGGCTTGCTACGTACTTTGGGCAGGGAGCAACTACAGGTTTTTAACATGTTATAAAACAATTGAATGCCTCTCTTTTGAACCAAATGTGAATTAACAAACGTAAAATGGATTGGTAACATATTGTTGTTTGAAAAGGTTTTGTTTTATGGCCTGTTCTTCACATTGACGACCATTTTCGTATTGTACTGTAGGCGATAAGATTAAGATTATTTTTACGCATTTCGGCATACTGGCAATATTTTTTACCACGTAACCCTGCGCAATGCCTGTAGGTCTTATTTATATTTTAATGCTGTAATGTGTAATTATAGTGTAAGAATTAGTCAAAATACATCTACCAAATCTAATTTCGCCTTGCCAAATCATCTCGCCAAATGCCCCTTTGAAAACAGCTTCATGTCGTTTCATTATAGTCTCTTTGGAGTCGTTATAGCTCGTCAATTGCCTGCTAAATAAATGAAAAGCATATTGTCTCAGATTCCATATCCCTGAGGCAGATTTTTAAGGCAGTGGGCGTGTTAGAAGCGAGGGGAATGAAATTATACACCCCCAAAAGCGATTTCACACAAAGACTCGTAATGCGCCATTTTTTGTTTTTTTTTTGTTTTACGCAACGCCAAATTTTTCACAAATGCGCCATAGATTGGGTCGAAAATGATTCTAAGTGCACATAACAGCTCCAGGTCTCAGTCAGACGATGGTAGAGGAGAAGAGAGAAGTTAAGATGGCGGCGGTGCACTGCAGTATAAAATCGAGGGGTCGGGAGAGCTGGGTGAAGCAAACAGGCGCTAGGATACTGTTGCAAACGTCGCTACGTCTTCTTATTTCTTGACCTTTTGTTTAGTGTGGCTAAAAGAACCCGCGTAAATCTTGTGGTTGTCCGCTAAATGTGCGCAAAACACGTACCCTGGTTGCACACATTCACCGCTCATCCATTTTTAAAGACCAAGAATGTCGCTGTTTTGTGGAATATTGGCGCTGTAGGTTGCACGCTGTTTTCAATGCACGTTTCTATATACGTATTTCACCATTATTTCCGATTTCTCTCTCTTTGCCGTCTTAATATACCCACCTTTTTACGACCTAAACACAGCCAAGGATGTAAAATTTGTTCCACATTTTGATGAACTGAATTTATATGTCATCATTTAGTGATTTTTATGCGTAATGCTGAAATAGATATAGGAAGTTAGTTAATTCTGGGTAATATCACGTTGCAGGTGTATTTGAGAGGAATTAGATATTGTTTTTGAATCCCTGTGTAGCAATTGATGAACAACTAAATGTAAAAGTGTAGGTTTATGTCATTTTTCACTATATATAGGTTTAATCTTAAAGATTTAGGTTATTATCTTATAGTGTTTTCAAAAGTATCAAACTCTAACAGATACTAAAACTAGTATCGAAACTAGATACTCATTTGAACAGGTATCGGTACTAAAAAAGTCTCATTCACAGGACAGAAATGAACCTTTCCTGAACAGCTTTAGAATGATCTTGAGCTGTATCTTTCACAAGTATAAGATACATAGACTAGTATATGCCCATGGACCACTAAGGAACCTATCTGGGCGAAAGAGGGATTACACAGATATAAGGCCAGATGGGAATAGAAAACAAAGTTCTACCATTTAGTGTTGACAGTATATTGTTTAAATAAGGAGTGCTGTTGTTTTGTTTTTTTTTTAAATTATCATCATGGTATCAGAATCAGTATTGAGTACTGAGTCTATTCCTTAGTACTGAAATCGAGTTTCAAAAATTTAGTGCCATGACAACACTATTTCAGTATTACATCTGTGTAATAAATTGAAATAGCAAGAATAGAAGGTTTGTATCCAACAAGTCATCGGGCTGCGAACATTGGCCAGTGCAGTGTTGACATTTATTCAAATTGGCATCTCAACCCCTGCTAGCCAAATGTGCCAAATATCTGCAAACTATTCACCTGTGACAATATTTTGATTTGTTTCGAAACCTATTTTACCTTTACATCTTTAAACAGCCTCTGTTCAGCTGCAGTGTGGTTGGTAAAATATTGCATTCTTGTTTATTGGTATTCCCATTGCATTGCCAAAATCATTAAATCAGCCCTATTGTGCTTGTGTCTGCTCTATAGCTATAATCTAGGACACCTGTGGATCATTGTTTAATTTGCTAAAAAAATAATAATAATAATAAAATGAAGTAACTTGGACATTTTAAATCACAATATTTATCTTAAACAATTTCACAAAAGAAATAAGTCCGCTGACTTCCGCATTAGAAAACTGCGGTGCCCAATGGGAGCTGACGTCGCCATAAACGTCATCACAACAAACCGCTGCATGCTGTCGGCGCCCTCTATGGATAGCTGCATATCACACTAGTAGATTTTTTTTTTTCCATTTGTACCAAAATGACTACGGGACTACGTGTATCACCAATTAAGAAAATAGAATTGAAGAAGGAAGTGGCTACAAGTCAGTGGGCGTGTAGCGGTGGAGGTGAAAATGGGGGTTGATCGTCAAAATGGCGTCTTGAAAATAAGAGATTAAAGATTACTCAGACATGAATCACTCCAAATACAACTTCAGGTGGTGAGTAAATGGAGAGGGGAAATGAATATAACATGGTTAAAAACACTGAAAAGTAGATTTTGCAGAATGTGTCTGATTTAAAACTATTAAAGGCAACTCCAGATTAAAAAAAAAAAAAAATCTCAACAGTGAGTGCCTGCCCCTCGTTTTGGAATTAAAATTTCCATTTATTTTTTCCCATAAATTTTCCCCCAAAATTAAAAAATAATAAAAGTTTGCAAGCTCAGGGCTAACCAGCTCTGTGGTAACCAATGAGCATAAGATATTTTATTTAAAATCTATTTCTGAAACTTTATAAACCGCAAAGTTAAAAGCTTTTTGGACTTAAAACAACAGCTTTATGGATAAAAGTTAGCATGAAGGTTGTTATACTTTTGAACTCCTGATCTTTGAATTTTTTTGAAAAAGTGTATGGGAATGGGAATGGAAAAGTGTATGGGAATGGAAAATTGACTTCCGGAACCAGAGCGGACTTTAAAGTGGGCGGGACTGTTGCGCTCCATTGACTCTTCAAATGAGTATCTCTAATCGCTTTAGTATCAATTAGTACCAGAGTCATTTTTTGAAGACCCTAATTGGCTCTGTGCATAACAAAGCCCGGCAACCTCACTGTTAGCATTACTACTTCCCATCCAATTTGATGAGGTTTTGCAGAGCCATGCTAAAATGAATAAATATTTAAAGATCAGGCAGTGGACAGGGAGCTGCGGGTGGATGTCACTGACATCATGTTAAATACTTTACAAATAAAATGAATACTTCACCAGAGACACTTCTGTGTTTAGAAAGAGACATGTTTGTGTCTCAATGCTAACGCTAATACTAATTTTCAGGCATAATAAATATTAAAACAACACCACAAACTGAAGCATTCCACATTTAAAAACAATCTGGTAATCTTTATTTTAACTAATTTGAATTTTAAGTTTATTATTTAAGTTTGTTTATTTTATATTTTACGCTTTTAATACGTAATAAGTTAGCATAAACTTTGAGACACAGCGAGCTAGCTAGTGTGCTGCTGTACACAGAGCCATTACCTATTCAATTGTGATCTGAGCTAAAATACTAGCCATACCTGCTAAAATGAAGTCTTAAAATGTCATGACAAGTTGACACATTGCCATTAATTAAAATGTCGGTGGAAGGTCTGCCACCTGCTTGCCCCCTTGGAGATGTTATTGCTGAGTCTATAATATTCCACAATTTGTCATAAAAAGTGTAAATCTCCATGGAGACAAGGAGTCGACCACACCAGGTCAAGTTACAAATCAGATCTGTGGAAAGACAAACCCGCTAACAGTCAGAATGCATGTTGTTTTAGGTATATTTGAGCAATAGAAACAACTGTAAATTAAATATATGCAATTAGTGCTGGGCGATATGGAAAAAAATTATATATCACGATATGGATTATTTTATATCACGATAACGATATATATCACGATATACCACAATAAAGTATGTTTTCAGTTATTCTCTGAAAAGTTTGACAAAAATTTCATTGCTTACTTTTCTCCAACTTTATTTTGAAGTGACATTTAACTGGCATAACGTACCTTGGATCAAGGACTTTGACGAGGTCTCGAAAGCTGTCCTTCTCAACTACATACACAGGAGCCTTTACAAATGTAATGCGAGATGGCACATGTGATTCATGTCATTCACACATATTTGAGTAACCCTTTATTATTATGCTCTGTTCCACTTTGTGATGTCATGAAGTTATTGAGTTAATGGCTTCTTTTTACCTTAAGTTCAGTAGAGATTGGCAACGCCAGAGCTGAAATTATCCAGTTTATACTAGTGAAGGTGTATGGAGTTTAAAAATACAGTGGAGCACTTCCTGTATTACGACATGACATCGAAAGGTGGAACAGAGTGTTTTCTGTTTGAGAGAAGAACTCTAAATATGCAGGGTTTGTGTGTTAAACATGTGTGAATGAAACAAAACACAAATCCTGGTATGTTTGTGATGAGGATCAGAAAATAGCGTAATATGGGCCCTTTAAGGCTGAGTCAGTGGTTGAGTTATCGTGTCAAAGGCCGGAGCTCAGAATGGGACATCTGCCGTTTCTGAAGCCGTCTGCTGCGTTTGATAAAGAACTGCTCAGACAATGTCTTTTCTATGGCACCTCTCTCTCTGCAAACTCCTATTTTTACTACAAAGATAAAGTACAGGGACTGGACACGCTCTTCATACCAACGAATAAACCATGGAACAAATACATGGCACAAATAACAATACAAATCATTTAGAGGGAATCCTGGACTAAATATGGATTGGACTGTCTAAGTACTAGGACTTGGACTAGAACTAAACCAGGACTAAAACTGGGCAAAATGCACTAGGTCTAAAACAGGACTAAATCTGGACTACAACTGGTCTAAACACATAACCAGGTCTATATCGACAGGCTACATTACTACAAAAGCATCATAACTGGACTACAATAGGGGTGCATTCACACTTGTTCTAGTTTGGTCCTGGTTTGGGCCTAGTTTAGTCCTGTTGTAGACTTGGTTTGGTTCTGTTCTAGTCTTGAGTTAGTTCTGTCGGTTTAGTCCCAATTTTGATATGGTGATTGTGCAAGTGTGAATGCACCCTAGGTTTAAACTAGGACTAAAACTGGGCTAAATGAACTAGGTCTAAACCGGGACTAAATCAGGACTATAACTGGACTATACTAACTAGGTCTTAACCTGGATTAAACCAGGATTTCTTTCACTTCTCATTTACTCACTCAGAGTTGTATTTAGAGTGATTCATACATGTTTGAGTAATCTTTATTCTCCTGTATTCAAGACGTCATCGCTCTGAAATTTCCCATTCCCTCCTACCCTCCATGCACGCCCACAGCTCTGTAGCTACTTAGCGCTACAAATTTTTCTACATTTCATAGACAGTGATATGCATGTAGGATTCAGAAGACAGCAGACTTGTTTCTTTTATTAAGTCATTTTAGGCCAATATTGTGATTTAAAATGTGCAAATTATAAAATGATGGTCCATGGGTGTCATAGATTAAAACTACATAGCAGATGCCGATGTCTCCTGTGTAGCACCAAGAGTAAAACACATTTTCTGAACTCTCTTCTGCTACTTTTCCACTATATAATCTTTTCAAAAACTCTGTAACCCTCTGATCAAGCACAGCCCCATCACTTTGTACCTAATCCTCTGCTTACACCAAAATCCTCAAATTTATTCTAAACTTCAAACAAATGATGAAATGCACTACTAACAAGACCCAATTATTCCAACGGCACTTACATTGGGATCCGTCCTCAGCTTTATCTTGTTTATACAGGGCAGAGCTCTAGAGCAAAAGGAAGTTGGCTTTTCCGTTCGGAGACGCCCTGGACAACTATACAAGTGATTTTGGAAAATGCCCATGATTAATTTTCCTTTAAATCAGTCCTATTGTGCTTGTGTCTCTAGTTATAATCTCTGACACCCGTAGATCATTATGTTATAATTTGCACATTTTCAACCACAATATTCATATAAAACAACTTAAACATCATCACAACAAAGCGCCGCATGCTGTCAGCGCCCCCTATGGATAGCTGCACATCACACTAGTGAGCAGCCCATTTTTTTTCATTTGTACCAAAATGACTACGCGACGCTGCCGAATCTGACGAGAATCCGACCGATTAAGAAAATAAAACTGGAGAAGGAAGTGTGTACGTCACAGTGTTCGCTCGTCAAACCTAGCAGTTACAGGGGCCAATTTGAAGCTAAGTTCCACATTTGGAATTCCAAGCGCGATCATCATAGCAACCAAAGAGCCAATCCGGAGCGAGGCTGTTGAAAGTAAGGTTCCTACTTGGAACGTGGCAGCAAGCGCGTTAGCTATGTCCATTTATATATACAGTCTATGACATTTAGCAGACTTCTATGCCAGATGCCGTGTCCATTTCAACCAGTCATACAGTAGGTCTACATTGTGTGGGTGAGTGAAGTGTCTTGCCCAAGGACACAAAAAGAGTATGTGCTAAGAGCCTCTACCAACCTCTTTATTTTTAGATATTCAAGCTTAAAGTTGCACTATGCAACTTTTCTGTTGGGGGGAGTCTGCAACCTGCTTGTTCTCATTGAAGAGATCATTCCTTTGCCTGTAATGTTCTAGAGTATGGCATTAAACTTACCTTGCATTTTCTTGGCCTGGTGACGTCACCTGCTTATCTCCATGGAGATAGATACTTAGGTTGTCGTTATAAATGCAAATTTACAAAATAATGCCATACTGTGGAATATTCTTGTCAAAACAATAATATACCCACAGAGACAAGCAAGTGCAGACCCTCCACAAGAAAAGATACACATTGAACCTTTAAAATCAAAGCTAAAAGCTCTGTAAACTTATTGAAGGTCCTATATTACACAAAAGTGACTCTTGTGAGCTTTAAGCCATGCTCTAATGTTGTTACCTCCTCAAAAACACACCTGGAGTTGTGTTTTGTTTCATTCACACATGTTTGAGTAAACCTTTATTATTAGTCTGTCTACATCTCCAAAGATCAAAATGCTCTGTTCCACCTTATGATGTCATTTTCAAGTTAACAGTTATGTTTTACCTTTAGTTCAGTAGAGATTGGCAATTTCAGGGCTGAAATCATCCAAATGATTCTAGTGAAGGTGTATGGAGTTTAAAAACACAGCGGAGCACTTCCTGTATTACCACATGACATCACGAGGTGGAAGAGAGTGTTTTCTGTTTGAGAGAAAAACTCATAAACACATGTTTCACATGTTTAACACACAAACCCTAAATACGGGTTTGTGTGTTAAACATGTGAAACAAAACACAACTCCAGGTCTGTTTGTGATGAGGAAACTACATTATACCGGAGATCAGAAAACAGCCTAAAATGGGCTAAATACTTCCACTGAACCCATTTCACAACCAGATTTAAGAATTCTTTTCCCAGAATTAAGACGTTTAGCGGTTAATCTTTGACATGTTAACAGCTCTTAAGCTAAAAGTCCATTCTCCCTGTGTCCACAACAACATGGCTTCTGCTTCTCTCCTTTTGTCCCATTCAAAGCAGAGGAATTCCTGACCTCCAGCTAATGTTATCTTTGTGTCCAGGGCTGCTAATGCTGGAACACGATGTTCTTTTCTTTGGCTTTTTTCAACAAACTATTGGGTTTTGGCTACTTTTATAACATTGTTTCAATTATGGGCGATGCTAGGAATCTGCTGAGGTGGGGTTTTGATCGTAGCATGGCTAAGTTCGAGGACAAATGCTAGAAGATGCTAATATTGCAGCTGAATTTGACTGATAAATATGGGTAAAGGGCTGCAGAATTATAATTATTTAGGTAATATTAAGTCTTTTTGGAGAATTTAATGTCCCTGTGTGTCAGATACCCTCCCTGTGTGTCAGATGCCTTCCCTGTGTCTCAGATGTCCTAAACCAGCACCAAACCAGGACTAAACCAGGACTAAACCAGGACCAAACCAAGACCAAACCAAGACTAAACCAGGACTAAACCAGGACTAAACCAAGACCAAACCAGGACTAAACCAAGCCTAAACCAAGCCTAAACCAGGACTAAATCAGGACTGAACCGAGACTAAACGGGGACTAAACCATGGCTAAACAAATATTCACACAAACTGAATGTGAACTATAAAAACAGGTCTAAACGAGGATTAAAAATGTTACTAAAAACAATTAAAGTTGGTATTGCATGTTTAAGTCAATATCACATAAAACATATCTGTCTCCATGGAGACAAGAAGGTGACACGACCAAGCGAAGTGACAGGTCAGATCTGTGGAGAGGCGAGCCCATTAACAGTAACAATACATGTTTTTCACGGTATTTCTTAGGAATAAAAACACCCATAATGAGATAAATGCTAGAAGATATATTTAATGCCATACTGTGAAACGTTCTAGGCAAAGTACTAACATCACCATGGAGACAATGAGCACACACACCACAGTAGAGAAGTTACACAGTGCACCTTTAACAAATGTATGTATATAAAAGCTCTAGGATTCCACCGTGAAAATGAAATGACACTTGGAACATTTGCTCATCCTATTTAAGGTTTGAATAAAAAGGGCTGGAAAGATGATCAGGGGATTATCAGTTATAAAGGTGTGGTTCAAATGAATGCTGATTTGTCACAGGGGCAAGTGGAGACAGTAACACAAGATACACTCAGAAACAGGAAAACACTCAACCAGGACTGAACCAGGACTGAGACAGAACTGAGCCAGGACTGTACCAGGACTGAACCAGGACTAAACCAGGTCTAAACCAGGACTAAACCAGGTCTAAACCAGGTCTAAACCAGGACTAAACCAGGACTAAACCAGGTCTAAACCAGGTCTAAACCACGGCAGTGGAATTATAACTTGTTTCATAATTCACTTCACTGAACTTCACCTCTAAAGACTTTGAATTATTGCTTAGTTTTTGTGTCAAAGCCAAATTTGAAACTGAGCAAATGAAAAATGTATTTGTGCATCTTTATTTCATCAGAGAGATTCATAAACACACAAAATATTGACCTAGTTGGACTTTTATACAGTTCAAACAGAGACACACTTCAATGGCTGCAGACACGTTTGTCTCCATTCCTCCTTGGAAATACTATTGCTTTGCCTGGAATGTTCCACAATGGGGCTTTAAACTATCCATCATGCATTTAGCAGTGTTTGTTTCGAAAATGGATTCGCCTACGCACAGATCTGACCTGTAACTTTCACAATGTTTGAGAAATCTGATATTATGTCAATGTAAAAGTGAACTAAAGTTGAATATGTGAAGTACTGCTTTCAAACTTTAGATATATTTGGATGGTTGAACTCAACAGGTTAAGAGCCAATTCACTAATGCTTGTATCCTTCAGAAAACAAAAATCCCTCAAATTTGGGAGTTGTTAAAAAAGAACAAAACATTTCCCAACAGGAATTGTACCTTAACCTCACACAGGTTACATGTTATTAGGACTCATGTTGTACAAATATTGGCTGATAAGAAAGTCATTATATATGGAAATACCACTCCTCTAACTGTACTACCATTAATAATAATACTATAATAATACTACTACAACTACTACCTACTACTACTACTACTACACATCCTTGTAGGCTGGTCCTGTGCATCTCTCCATAACTCCCCTCTCTCTTTCTCCCTCTGTTCTTGCCGACTCACTCATTCAGACATTTGTAGATTTCTGAAAGTACTTTTCTATCCCTTGCTCTCTCCCTCTCGCTTTCCCTCTCCTCTCCCTCTTACTCCCCCCTTCTTTTTTGCCCTCCCTCTCTTACTCACTCCCTCTCGCTCTCCCCTCCTTCTCCCCATCTCCTCCTTTTCTCTCTCCTTATCTCCTCCACTCTCTCCCTCTTTTTTCGCTCTCCTGTCTCTCTCCCTTTCTCTCTCCTTATCTCTTCCTCTCTCCCTCCCTCCCCCCTCCCTCTCTCTCTCCTTCCCCCCTCCCTCTCTTTTTC